>WYDI02006971.1:0-17593 GCA_009867235.2 Psittacus erithacus
TTGGGGCTGTTGAGCCTGGAGAAGAGAAGGCTGCGTGGAGACCTCATAGCAGCCTTCCAGTATCTGAAGGGGGCTTACAGAGATGCTGGGGATGGACTCTTCATTAGGGACTGTAGTGACAGGACAAGGGGTAATAGGTTTAAACTTAAACAAGGGAAGTTCAGGTTAGATATAAGGACGAAGTTCTTTACTGTGAGAGTGGTGAGGCACTGGAATGGGTTGCCCAGGGAAGTTGTGAATGCTCATCCCTGGCAGTGTTGAAGGCCAGGTTGGACAGAGCCTTAGGTGGCATGGTTTAGTGTGAGGTGTTCCTGCCCAGGGCAGGGGGGTTGGAACTAGATGATCTTAAGGTCCTTTCCAACCCTAACTGTTCTATGATTCTATGATTCTAATTCTAACTTCTTCCTTGCAGAAGCGAGGTGCTGTTCAGCAAAGTGCAATAGCTGCTGTCCGCTGTCCCCTGGTAACTGTGCAACAGGCAGTTGTTGGGACCATCAAGCACGTGGCAGCCTAGGATAGGCTGGTATCACCCATGTGCTGTTTAAGTTTGATTTTCCAGCTACTCCCTCTCACTTCCCATTGATAGCATGCATGACGCATACCCACATGTCCATGGTGCCCCTGATGGGAACAGCACTGTGCTGGTGAGGCTTAATGGGGCTGTAAGCTACAAGGCCAAAACTGATAAAACTCTAGGAGGAAACTTCTGATTGCACTTAGTTGCAGGGAGACTTCCCACAGCCTCTGGCACAGGGGTCTCAGCAAGGTCCTCCACCCCTTGTGGGAAACAGGCCTCTGAAGTTGTAATCTTTCCTAGAAGCTCCCAGCAGGGAATGCATCCTGCTCCCAAGCAACTCAGCACAGAAGCTAGTGATCCAACTCATGAGGAAGTATAGCCAATCTCTCCTCTGAATTTCCTGGGATCATCTTTTAACCCTGGCATCTCAGCTTGCCTTTTTTACCTAGATTAAGGAGCTATCTGCTGCCAAAGGTATCGCCTTCAGGTAATACCTTGTAGACCATCATCCCATCATCTCACATCCTTCTCTTGGACAAAGTAAGTAGATTGAGCTTCTTAAGTCTGTAATTGTAGGGCCTATTTTCCAGAGATTGAGTGAATTTGCTACTGACTTTAATGCTGTCAGGATTTACTATCAGAGCCTCAGCTGGGGTAACTTCTGTGCTCAGAGGTCAGAAGAAAATGTAACTAAACCATCACTGCAATTTTCTGATTCCAAATATCTCCTGCAGATCTCACACTTAATTTTTTACAATCTGCTTTAATTAAGGCTTAGCAATCAGAAGAAAAAATCTTTGAAGTTTAACATTTCAATAGCGTGTGAAAATGTTAAATGCAAAGTTCTTTTGTATAAGCCTTACTCTGTTCATTAACAAATTTCCAATATATGAAGCAGCTTGCTTAAAGCAGATAAAGAAAAAAAGATTGGTGTGGATAATACCTTGTGGCTAGCTCCTTAAATTCAGTTATCTACCAAATGTTATGCTGGTGACAGTGGAGTGCTTGGCAAAAGCCAGATAGTAAATCATACAAAATTACACTCCCATGCAACCTTAAATTTTGCATTTTAATTGTCTTTAAACAGAACCTGGCAGTGTTATAGCCTAAAAATTCAATATAGTTCTAGATAACAGAAAAATAAACTGAGAGATCAGAAAACAGCAGTAAGAATTATGGATAGATTTGTTTCCTCCCAGTGCAGCTCATTTTATGCTATTACTTCCATACCACTCGCATCTGGAGGGGCTGCTAATGGGAAGGACTCACAGGAGTCACTGTAATGAGTATCTTCATGGCTGAAGAGCTGGAAATCAAAGACTTACAGGCATGTGACAAATCAAGCCAAAGATCCTAAGAACTGAGAGGACTGGGACTGCTTTATACCCCTAAAAGTCAGCCAGAGAGCTGTAACAACATACTACGCCTACAGTGTATGGAAGTACAAGGCACTAATGATAAGTTGTATTTATAATGGTATTTTTGGACATAACTTAAAAGAACTGTTTTCTTTTATGTTTTGGTCTGGTTTTGTCGGCAAGAAGGTACTTCTGCAATCCTGCCCATGTCCTCATGAAACGTATGCTACCCAGTCTAGTTTTCAGTGTTTGACTGCTCTCACAACTGTCTGAACTTGATACCTAGGAAAAAAACAAGTGGTCAGAAGCCTCAATACAAATGCTATAATACGTATCCTAATAGCTCTACTGCTGAGAGACTGGTGTTTGTTTTTATTGTTCATAAAATTTGTATTGATAACAACTTAAGCTATATAAATGATTCCCACATACGAATTTCTGAATAATCTATACCAAGCCATGAAATCTACTATTTGCGGTAGGACCCTCCCATGAAATCAGGCAACTTTGTCTATAATTTTGAAAGTCATACTATAGTAAATATTGCAGTAAAGTATGCGATATAAATGCAAGTGTACCATAGTATCCACAGCATAGGTATTAATGCAACCATTAAATAGAATGGTACTGCCACGATAATAATACATTTTAGATTACAGTAGCAGAACTAATACACATTAGGTTACATCATTTTCCTACAGTAATTACTGGAATACTACATTATCCATAAGAAACTGCCATCTGCCTTCAAGAACCCCATTCATCTGCCATTTCAGAGCAATAGAAGCACATCTGGCCTCTCTGGAGACGGAGCTCCTGCCTAGGAGCAGCACTTGGCATTTCAGGAAGAGGCAGCGTTTTGGTGATGCTGGCTCCTAAGAGCTGCATAGGTATTACCAACATGGGAAGCCCTTTGGGAGTTGTTTGCTGCAAGAGCAGCATAGCCCAGGACCTGTGGATGCCTGGCACTTCTGGGTTCTCTCAATATTGCTCTCAGCCAAAACAAATTCAGTAAGAATGCCGGGGGACAGGGACAGGAGGAGCTTTGGGTTCTGACGGTGAGAGGCAAAGGCCTTTTCTGAGTAATTCACCTGATTAATGCTGAATCTGATCAATGAAGATGATGAAAGGCCATAAACTCCTCCTGAGATAGTCAGGGCTTTTCAGCTTACAGAAAAAAAGCACATAAATATTCATTTGGCTTGAAATGTAAACTGAAAATCTTCGTTTGACCAGTTCTGAGGGCTGCCCTAACTCCTGGCCAGAAGCAATCCTTATTCCCTCAGAATTCCTGTTCTCAGGAGCAACGCAATGGCAGACTCTTGTCTGACAGGCTAGCCCTTGTGGGACTGAACCAAGCATCTTCAACCACCAAATTGAGGGTCTTTGTTTCTTGCCACATGAAATGGAGACTCCCAGTCCCACAGTGAGTACATTCACAGTGCTATCAGACTGCTAATTAAATGTAATTCTGAAGTTTCCCAACTGGGAAAATAACAACTATTTTTCACAAAATTTTACAGGAAAAATACTCTGCTCAATACAGATCTTCTCCTTGCAGAAAATGTGCAGAATGTGGAGACACACTAGGATGAGCCACACGAAAATCCAGGAAGGTAATACTGATGGAAGTGTGCTGCTTGGTCTGGAGAGCCACATTCCCCATCCCAGCATCACACATTCACACATGTGATTCCTGTTATTTTTATGTCCCTCATTTGCGAGACATCTGAATCAGAAGCAGAGCACTTTCCATGCAAGCAGAACCTTGCATGACATTAAAACGCCAGACGTGCAAATATCATTAATTACCAACTGAAGTAATTTTTCTTCTGGGTCTCTAGGAAAATCTTTCCACTTTCATTTTCTAGATGAGCACTTCTTAAACAGGTACTGCATCCCCATAGCAGGAACGTGCTAGGGCTGGTGCCAGCTCAGACACAGGCTGGGCAGAGGAGAAAGGCTAATAATGGACAAAATCTTGCTACATCCATGATTTACTCCTTGCATTGACATGCACTTCTCCACTTCCAACAGGACCATGAAACACATCCTGTTCCTTCCTCCTCCAAAAAGGCAGCTGGCAAAAGCAGCTGAGTTGAGGACAGGGTTGAACATGTCATGGAGTTAAGTTTGCCCATTTGATCTCTTCTCAGTGCTCCCTGCTATTTATTTGATAGCATCACATCACGATATTCAGGGACAACCGATGACCCCAAATAAAAGGTGTGCTTGAGCTGAAGTAGCTCCCTACCAAGGTATAGGAAGGCTCAGGACGCTAAAAACCATGCAGGACACAGACTGTTCCCTGCTCCAGGCGGCTGACAGGGAAAACCCGCATCCCTCAGAGCACTGCAAGGATTCCCATGGGGAGTGCCCTTGTGCTGACCAAGCCTGTCCCTGCTGCCTCTGCCCTCAGAACTTGGGGTAAAGGCACATGCCTGTACCCTGCCTGCAGCTCCTGCTCACGCCTTGCTCTCCCCACCACAAGGAAGTGCTCATTTGAGGATGAGAATCCCCCAGGCAACCCATGCCACACCGCATCCACAGTACACAAAGATCCCGCTTCTCCAGGCCCACCTGAAGGGAGAAAATCAGAGGAAAGAGAAGGTGTGCCCCTTTAAGAGAGATATAATTAACCATTCCAACAATTTATCAAGGTTTCTCAGGCATTTCCAATCATGGCAATTTTAAATCAAGGTTGGATGCTTTCTGTCTGAAATAAATGCTCTTGTTCAAACAAGAGTTATTTCAGGGAAGTTTGATAGTATATGTTGTAACACGAGGTCAGACTAGATTATCACAGTATTCCCTTCTGGCATTATAATCTATGAATCTATAAAACAGAAAGGATTTAATTGATGAAGTTTAGCCCCATTAGCCCCTCATTACTGGATGACATTGTCATCGTTAATCTCTGACTCCGAATGACTATAGATCCAAATTCAACCTTTTCTCTCCAATTTTATATACATTTTATATCTATGATATACACACATGGTTTCAAGGGATTATAAAATCCACCCTTTACCTTTCTCCTACATTAAGTACATGGAAAACATTACAGATTTCAGAATTATCGTACTTGCAGGGCACTGACATTTTCTTAATATTTATTTTTTCCTCAAAACAAGGATTTTTTCAGCAGATTTCAGAGGTTAAGGAAAGGCAAATTGATTTAGACTGGACAAAGACATCCAAGGATTGCTATGATTAAGACTGGGGCTATGTGGAAAGTGATGTGCAAAAGCCATACCCAGATAGATGACATAAATGTACTTTCATTTTAGCTCAGTGACAACCTTAAACAGACGCCCCCATCCGGATACAGAGATGATCGTAATACTGTTACCAGGGAATAATGATTTACGAAAAGCCTTGCTGAATCCTGCTTTTGGATATCAAGTAAACTCTGAGCAGCAATTTTCTTATACCCATTTATAATGCCCCCCAAAGTTTGCATAAGAAAACAGAAATAACTGAAAGCCTTCAGACAGTCCATTAATTTTATACCCCCTTGTATCAAGTCATTCCAATTCATTTCTCAGGCATTTACATCACTTTACTGTTCTTCCTTTCCAAATTTCATCCTCAGACAAGCAACAGTACTCAAGACACTGGACTGCAGTAAAGTGGGTATCCCAGCTAGTTTCATTGCAGGCAATGAAGGAAAACAATCTGCTGAGTTCACTTCTGTTCGGATTGGCCTGCTGCTGAAGAACAACTGTGATTTAAGGATATCCAAGACGTGAAGCATATAAATAGAGAAAATGCAGATGAAACATTTTGTTGACAGAAGTCAAAGGCAAAACTGCGAATTTTATTTCATTCCAAGCATACAGTGTCTCCCCCACCCCATCTCTCCATCCCAGAGTGCAATTTTTATTTTTAGCATATAAGAATGAATAAACATGAATGCGATCATATATTTTTAAAATATTAAAACCAAGGTTTATGGAGACAATTCCTTCAGGCACAGATGGACCTGTCTTCAACCCTTGGAAATAGAGGTTGAACCTTCCTGATGCTCGACAGCACTTAGTGCTGGGAGCCCCATGCCCATGGCTGCTTGGGGGCTAATAAGGCAACATGGTAACTCTGCAACAGGGTTTGCTCCCAAATGCATTCACCAAACAGAGGACACACACCAAAATCCTTGTCTCTCTTCCAAATCAGAAATGGTCTTTCTTTCTTTCTCGAACAGGCAGCTGAAAAATGAAACCGTGCCCCCTTTTTCAACAGTTTGCTTCTCAGAAGAACAAAGTAAAGGAAGATATTTATAGCTCAAATCTAAAGTAAACCATACCTGAGAAGCCGGATTAGACAAAAGTCCTTTTTTATCTGAGGTTTTTGCTACAGATTAGGGAGGATTAAGAAAGCATCCTGCTCTCACTGTTGTGTGAAGGACTACAGCAAAGTGGAAGTTTTAGCAGCTCTCCATTAACATGAAAGGGCAGCAATGTTTAAAGGTAGGCACAAAAGAAGTTTTTCTACAAGCCTGTGACACTTCCCAAGAGCTGACAACAGAGAGAGTTCAAAACAAGTAGTTTGGGTTAATAGTGTATTTGCATGTAAATACATAAAAGCTTCAGTGCCGTAAAGCTAATTTAAAAAAGGACATTTCTCTTTATAGTTCCCTTGAGTATAATAGAAGCTATGATATTCTTTCTACCATAATGTACGTTTCATTAAAGAGCTGGAGCTATAATTGTCTACATCAGTACGTAGCAGCAGACTGGATAAATTGTCCACATAAATTGCTTAATACAATTCCAAGCCCTGTTCCAGAGCACTGGTGACTCCCACAAGTGAGTCCTATCTGAGGTTATGCCTCTACCTGCACCTCCACAGGGCTTCAGATGGACCCAGAACAACTCCAAACCCCATAAAACCACCTAGTGCTGAACTCCACAAACAACATTGCATTAAACATTTAAACCCATTCACTACGTTCCACAGTGGACATGATCACATGCCAGTAATATTGGAGATTTATGTGACAATTATGTATATGAAGCGATATGCAGGCTATTATCATTCTTAATAAATCAATAAAGTCAACTGAAAAATTAAACTGAGCATGTATGGAACATTTGACAGCAAATACATTTCAGTCTTTTAAGCGCTGTCATTTTCATTGCAATTTACTGCCCACTGTACAGGAGGGTTAAATCGGAAAAGTGAATAAAGCAAGAGAAGAGGTCTCAGGAAAGGAACTACAGTGCACTGAATTGCAATTTACCACTAAATCAGCATGGCAGAAGGAAATTTTTGTCATAACAGGGCTGTAACTTTTTTTTTAAAGCCAGTTTTGTCTTGAACTTGAAGCTAATGTTCATTAATGGCAATTTTAGGACTGTACTAAAATATAAAATACAAAATATATTACAAATGTAGAGATGTAATTTGATTAGTTTAAGGTTTCTGTGCATTATTCCTCATAAAATATGAATGCTGTTATCGACTTAGTAGGTAGGATGCAATGTATCTCCTTTTTAAGCAAAGAGGGAAGAGGGAAATCTGTGAGACAACAGCCATTTTCCAATCTAATGTATAGACTCAGCACTCTCCCAACTGAGTTTTTTGATCTTGATCACATTCTGCCTTTCTAGAAGATATATTTGCATAAAGGATTTAAGTTTGCCCATTTTTCATCCCACAGCAAAATACGGAATAGTTTCATTTAGACTGTATGGTCTCTGACCTCATACACAAATGCAGCAATATATGGTACTTATATAAACATATATATAGGAATATTGTCTTGAAAGAATTACCTCTAACAAGCACATGAAAGTTTGCACTTGTTAATCCACAGTGTTTTAAGCAGAACAACAACAAAGCAAGCAGCGCATGTAGCACATCCATGTGTACCAAGATATTAAAAGCTGCTTTGTGAGCGCCTTTACGAGCCCCCATATTCCCTGCCCTCTTTTGTGGAAGTTATCGCTGCATTAGATGTTGCTGAACATATTTGATATGAAAGCATTGTCTGTTTGCTACCAGTATCTAACGAGTATCTCCCCTAGAGTTGCCAGCAAGGTGCTGATTAATTAACTGAAGTAGTGAAGCTGAATCGTACAACAGCTGTTTAGAGAATTGTCATTAACTCGGTCTCTTTCCCCATCTATTCATTTCCTGGCAGTGCTACCTCTAAATTACAAACTTAGGAAACTTTGCATTGCTCCTACCTTTACTTGTTCATGCTCCATGCTGAAGGAAGGGGCGACTGCTCAAGGCTTATTTACAAAAAGAGAAGGGAAGCATAGGAGGGAGAAGAAGCAAATAAACTTCCTGGAAGTCACAGCTCTGCTGTCACTTGCCACTGGCAGCTGACAGTAGATGGTCCTCCAGGCAGAATGTCAAGACAGGAATCACATATATGCTCTGCTGATTGAGAAGTTCAGCTGTCTGACAGCCTTGCCCCGGGATGCTCGGTGTCCCAGGGAGGCAGTTTGGCTCTCTCGGCCAGCAGCAGCATGGATAAGGGCAGCTAAGCAGCTGCAGCCCACTCCCATGGTGTAATGACGCTTGGCAGAGGATCCCAACCTGTGGACCTCAGCTGCCCCACTGAATAAAGATGATTATTCAGGAGAGTATAATCTGTATTAAGTGGCAGACGGAGGGGTGGGGGGAAGTGTTGATAGGCCACACATTTCTCGTTAAAACGTGCTGGACAGGCTTTCTGCACTAGGAGGAGCTGCACGTTTCCAAGGAGAAGGAGCGATGGCTGTTTTATTCATTATAGCCTGGGTGAAATTAATGCAGGGCAAAGTTTGGCACACTCTCCCTGGGCTGATCACCTGATCACCTGAGTAAGCTCGGCTTATTCCTCTTGACGTGCTCTGCCGTGACATGCTGGAGATCGAAACATTAACACCAGCTGCATTTCTAACTGCTCCTCTTTGCAATTTAATTTAATATTATGCTCCTTCACATGGGCCTCGCTTTATTATGCTTGAGAATTATGAAAACTGGAAATTACACATGTGATTAAACACCATCTAATCACTCCATGCACTAAATAAGCCAAAATGCATTGGAAAATAGATCAGGTACAATTTTGGTGTGAAACAAATGAATGAAGGGATGTATTGCATTGATATAGATGGAGCATCTGTCTCGTGATAAAATTAAGTCTTGTGACAGAAATAAATCACTGTAGGGGAGAATGTAAACCGTTATCCAATAGCATTTTCTCTTTTCTTCTTATGCGACGGGACTTATTGGATTCCCTGATGTTAGACAGCCAAGTGCATCCATGATATGACGATAAATCAGGAGGACTACAGGATTTGAAATTTAACAGCTACTTATTTTTGAGATGTTGAGATAAAGAAAAAAAAAACCCTTTGATTTCTGCAAGTAACTATTAAATTGGGAATCTCCTTTTCTGATAATCTGATACTCTGTTACTGTGTCACATCATCAAACAATGCCAGCTACCAGCAGTGGGTAAAATAGATTCTGGACTAAGATGAATACGGGAACCACTTATCTTTCTTTTTCTTTTCCAATATTCACAGTTTTATCTAAAGAACACCATACAAAAGTTACAGTTGACATAAAAATGTACTGTTCTTATTACGTTTTCATTTTTGCGTGAATATATACTTAAATGGAGGCAAAAAATGTTTTTTGTTGCTACTTTCTACATTTGAATGAAAAAATCCATACACTACGTTAAAAATACAGAATAAATAATGGAACTTCAGCATGTATAGTGGTTGATAAATGCGATTCACAGAACATACCTTCATGTTTTAATAGCTTTCCATTGTTAGAAGTATGCTATTAATTAGTGGGAAAAATGGATTCATCTATCCAGGATGCGCTTGTATTTCTGCTTTTAACCCTATTTCACTATGGTGACGTTTGGTTACTACCTCAAAACATTAGCAAGTGCTGGAAGGGTTGTTACCGAGGGAAGATGGCTAAGGAAGATTTCTGTAGGAGCATTCTTAAGCAATCTTGTGGGGAATGCCACTTAAAACAAGAATCCAAATTACGTAAAGGATGAAGTCATGATTAAAATATAAAGGAACAGATGCAGGTACGGAGTATCAACAGCAGTACTGCTAAGCACAGTGCTGATTCTGTTGCCTTTGTGGAAATACAGCAACAGCCTAAACATGATGGCCTTGCAGGTAGGCAGCAACGTCACCCTTTGGGCACGGTGTCCGCACGTGATCATCACCATAAAGCCACTTCTTGGAGCTGCCTCTCTGCAGCGTGCACCACAATAAGCTGCGCTGGGGAACGGCTGAGCAGGGAGGGAGGGTGGAGGGGAGAAAGCACTGAACGTTGATCACTTGCAATTATGGTAATCTCCTTCAAAAGCTTTAACTGCTCTGAACTCTGGCTGTCTTCAGACAGACCTAACTCCATGCACAACACCATAAAAGCCGTTAAACAAATGTAAACTGCTCTGGCTGGGTATCAGCCTCTTAATGAGCATGCGGCACTCAAACATGGGGCACTCCACACAAGGGAGGGAGACACCGTAACTCTCTCACAACCGTATGGAAGGGATACCATCGGTAAAGCTGGGCCCTGCCACAGCACAAAGCAAGCTTAAAATCATGGGCTAACTGCCGGCATTTCCTCAGAGCCAAAGCAAGGAAAAGAATGCTCGCTCCGATTACTTGTCTCATGTTGTTTGGGAAGCACCATGCTGAAGAGGCAAAAGCCAGTTATCATTTGGTATCCTCTTGCTGACAAGGACATGATAACTGGCACTTGCTTATGTACCTCTGAGTACATCTGGAAGATAAAACTTTCTGGGGCAAATCGAAAAAGCAGCTGTCTGGAGCCACATATCATAGAGGGGGAAACGGGGACTGAAATAAATGAGACAGCAAGGGAAGCCAACCAGGCTGGGAGGGATGAGGCGTCTCTGCCAGGAGCGCACCAGCCATCCAGTTGGCTTAGGTTGGGCAGGAGGAGGATGCATCCAGAAGGAACATTTTGCCCATTTTTCCAGCACTCGGGTAAATTCAGAGTAAGGTACTCGTGAGCTGTAAGGCTGCCCTGCATTCAGCCTGCCAGAAGACTAGCTTCCCAGTCAACAACCCAGTTTGATACGTGGTCCCAGACATACACTGTTGACAAAAGCAGGCTGTGTAGACCAAGTATCATAGCTAAAAGCCTTGATTACTGTATTGAGGAAGAAATGGACTTCGCCTAGCCATGTTTGCAACCTTTTCTTTTATCTTTTCAGTGATATTTTAGCAGGCAAGTTTGAAGATGTATTTAGAAAGATCGTTTCAAGTGACTGGAGTGCAGTAGTCTGTCCCATTTGTATCACTGTGGATGTAAACCTTTCTACCCTGAACGAGTGGCCTTCTCCCAAAAGATGAGACACTTAGCATTGTAACACCAAAGTCAACAGTTTTAGACCTGAGGAAGCAAAAACAATGCCTGATGTATCTGTAATTATCTGTCAAAAACACATGCAACTCCCAAAAATACTATTCATGCTAATGTAGCATGAATGTTGAAATAAAGAGCTCAGAAAAGGTAGGAAACCTGGAACTTGAATAGATACTTAAACATTCCTTTTGCCTCTGTGCTTATGCCTTAAAATAAATCATCTTTCTTAAATTAATAAACATCATTAAGAAATCTCAACAGGCACTACCACAGGTTGACACAAGAACCTTATTATCATCCAGCATTTCACACAGGAAAAAACATGAGAGTGTACCAGAAAACACTGAGATTTTAACTAATATCGGCTTAAAATTATTCCATCTCGCAGGGCAGTGTGGTTTTTCAGCTCTCTCCATCGACTACACCTCTGCTGCCACATCCCGTGGCTGCACCACAGCGAGCCCCAGTGAAAGCTCCTACCCAGGCAGCTGCAAGGAGATAGGATTTCTGTAGGGCAGGGCTGCCATGGCATTCAGACCCTGGGGTCTCCTCCCACTCTGTCGCTTCTTACCGAGGGGAAATTTCCATGAATGCAAAGCCTGTTGCCTTCATCACCTCAGAGCCAAAACAGGGGAGGTATTGACTATTGACTTCCACAGTTTGGGCTAGCAGGACATCATAGATGCAGGCAGCCTACAAGCCCTACGCAGCCAGAAAAACCCGGTTCCAAATCCACTCTTACCTACAACGAATTTAGGCTGCTAGCTCAGGAGCAAAGATGTGTTTTCTTGCAGACTCTTCATTTAGATAGCTTAGAGTAAGCTCAGCTGCAAGACCAGATGGTGAGATGGGCCATGGTAGAAAATGGTATGAGATCACGTTTTTTATCCACTTTGATCAGTATCAGTGGGAAAATCTGAAGAGCAGGAGGAGAGAAGATAAATACATGCATAGCAAATTGCATTTCAAATTATTTCCACAGAAAGTTTAAGACTGAATTTGTTTTAACACCCATCTATAAAATCAGGCCATAAAGCAACCAGTATGTTATCACGAAGAGCATTCAAGTTTGGTTGCCCTTCAGAAATGAGGAAGATCAGGCTGTAATAGCTTTACATGTGAAAATGGTCTTTGATTGACAGAATCTAATAATTTGAAGGGCAGCAAATCCACATTAGGAAAGCAGTATTCTCTGTTCAAGTTCTGGCTTGCAACATCTATTAGCATCTTAACATTCGATTGTACGAGTTTTGGCTAACTGAACGTATTATTATTCTGTTACTGTGATAGAAAAATGGCAACCTTTCTTTCCAATGATGAAAATACGTGGGTAATTCTCCTGTAGTTTATATATCTTACACTGTAGGTCATTTTTAAAGGGTTTCCTTTCCTAGGTCCCACCATTTATCTTTTAATTCTGAGAAAAGGCTGGTTTATTTTAGCACAGTAAGACCTTCACATAACTTTCTGGTATCAAGTATTATAGTGACATGGCAACTCCCGTGTGAAAGGTTTCCTGTAATGCATCTGGTGCAGACAAATAAGCACAGGGAAAGGGACAAAAGACAAAGTACACATAACCTTGTTGCTGCCTATCTTACAGAAATACCTACAAGCAGAGAGAATTAAACAGAAGTTTGATTGTAGAAAGAACACTGGCAACCCAACATTGACATAAAACTGCAAACCAAAAAAATCTGAAGCATAAACAACAATGAAGCACATTTTTTCAGAAGGGATGGTGGGGGAGCATGAAATGCTATACACGAGGGTTTTGCTGACTGTACATTATGAACAAGATTATATGATTCACCATAAAAATAATGAGTAGCTCTGAACAGATAATCAGTCCATCAGCAGGACAAATACCAAACTCCTCCCAGTATGGTACTCCTGATGTAGTACTTCTTCACCTGAGTATCATAAGAGTAGAAAGAGCCCATGTGTACACATAATCATATGTATGTGAAAAGGTGCTGAGACTGGGGAGAGGATGTTTCTTGGGCTGTGTTTCTCCTGCTGGCTTTGCCCTGATGTCCTGTTTTAAATCCAGAGGTTACCCCAGGGTATCAGCCCTTCCAGGATGACACATGCTCTATACACCAGGGTTCATCAAGAAGAAATCAAGGAAAGGTGAGGGCATCTGCCATAGCGCCCAAGCTGGAGGAAACACAGAGACCCCTGCCACAGGAGAATGCAAGGAGACAACACATACTGGTTTTGTGAAATAGTCCCTTACTGGGACATCACAGATTTGGGGCAAGAACTTGAAATGCCAGTACTGCTGAGCACACAGGTCACCAGGGAATCTGGAGCCTGCACAACCAGTCTGGCTTTGTGGCACACATTTCATGTGAAACACGCTGCAAACTGTACCTTTTAGAACAATTATTGCCTTTTTAAGGACAATTATGTATTATGTATGATGTATAATTTATTCCGGAGGTTACCGGTTTATAAAAGAGTCGTGGGCAAACCGCCAAGTTATCGTCTGAACTGTAGTTACGAGTAATAAGAAGGCTTATAATTTACATTCGTACTCTGTTTTTAAGTTAATGAGCTATCCAGTAAGAAACCCAGTACTCTGCTTTTTTCTTTCTGTGCTTTCTTATACTCAAGAATACAGCTTGGGTTTTTAATTTGCTTCTCAGATACGTAGTACCCTAAATACCTTTTACTAGACTGTTAGCGTAGTGCCCGTTTGCCTGAACAGAGAAGCCACTTTGGACTAGGGCTCTTTCTTACACACAGACCTTGACATTTGTGCTTGCTCTGGAGAAACAGGAAATATGACCAGGAGGAAGGGAGGAAGGAATGAAGGAAGGGAGGAAGGAATGAAGGAATGGAAGAAGGAAGGGAGGGAGGAAAGAAGAGAGATAAAGAGGGAAAAGAAAATTATTGTCTGTGGTACGTCCACTTCCACGTGGCCACCAGCTTCCAGGGCAAGGTGCTTCAACGAAGTATTTCATCCTCAAGTAGCATGACACTCAGCTGCAGCACTGGGTATGTGCCACATCCTGGTTTGGGACTAATGAAAGTCCAGCCTTCTAGACTAGATGTGAGAATGCCAGTGATGGAGCCACACTGTCACATGCACTCAGCCTTCCCCAGCCAACCAGATAGCTCATTTACATTAGAAACCTGGATTAAATGTAGAGCGGTGAGAGACTGCGATAATCCATCTGGTGATCAGCCTCTTTCTTTTTGGTAATGGAGAAATAAAGCAGAACACCAAGGAGGAGCCTGAAATTACGGAAGTAATGGACTCAGTTCAGCTGAGAAGGAGGTACCACAATGTCCTGGTAAGAACATTAAGAGACAGAACTGATGTGAAGGACAAGACACTGGAGAATCAAACTGCTGTATTTAAATACCATAAATTAAGCTTGAGCAACCTTGTCCAGTGGAAATTGTGCCACCCCATGGCAGGAGGTTGGGCTAGATGATCTTTAAAGGTCCCTTCCAACCCAAACCATTCTATGAATCTATGAATCTATGAGTCTATGAGACAAGGACAGAAAGGCAGAAAATGCAGAGGCTTGAGGTTGAGAGGGCCACTTACATCTGCCACCAGAGAACAATATTTAAAACTCCTGAGCCTGGCTTTGGTGAATGTAAGCCTGGCAGGATCACCAAGCTCAATTTGCTCTTCAAACCCATGGCAATGCTAATGGTAGCCCAGTGGTGCCTCCACTTCCCATAAGAAACTTGTAATCACTTCCCCTAGGAAAAAAGTAACAAATTACTAAGTCCTTGGCATATACAACAGGAGCAATAATTAGCTGATGCCATGCCTGGAGTTTTCGTCAGTCATCTTCCAGTCATGGTTGTTAAGTGCTACTCTGGTGCCAAGTATTAATTATCCAAAAATTAGTGCTTGGTGATGGACCAAGTCTTTTGTCATCAAAGCTCAGTACCAGCATAATGATATGGAAAAAATAAGCCCAAATAGTAGTCAAGGAAAGGCAGTGGCAGTAAGCACCACAGAATTCTCACTGAAGGTTTTGCTGATTCACTTGCTTTTTACCCCTGTGTCTCATTCCTGTCTCTGAGGCCTCACTTCATCCTCTCAACCCCAGGACTTGGCTGACCTACCTGAGTCAGGACGAGAGCAGCTTGGGGCTCCCACTAAGACAAAGAGAGCCAACTGCAGAGTGTAATTCTTTCCAGCCAAAGACCTAAAGACAGCTCTGCAGGTACCACCTTCTGCCCTCTGACTACTCAGGGAGCCAAAAGCTGCTCCATCTTGGGATGGACCCAGGTTTGACAACTTCCCTTTCAAACGTGGTGAAGTCATCTTCTCTAAGCTGGAGGTAAGAGCTGTGCCTTGGTCATCAACGACGTTAAAGTAAGAAAATTACTATTACAGCTATAACAATAGAGGCGGGATTCACCTCTCCACTGCAGTAAGTGTTCTCCAGCTTTCACAGTGCCATGGCAGTCCTGTGGGCCCATGGCAATCCCAAGAGTAAAGCTCAGGCAGTAAGAATGGACACCCTGGGCTCAATCCTCCATTTCGCATTTTCACAGGTTAAGGTGGATGGAGGAAGCTGGATGCTTTCTTCTGCAATATGAGTTGGTTCCAGAATAAATCTCCTTCACACAGTTACTGGATTACCCACTGTCCTTTTTGTTTAGCAAAAGCCTTAAGAGATTTGCTTGTCACTGATGCTATAATTCCATAGGACAAAATCTTCTCTTTCTAAGCAGCATTCCACAAGCAAAGCGGTTATTTTACAGTCCTACAACCCTGGCACAAGAAAAGGGGAAAAGAGGATCATCCAGAGGAACTGAAGGAAAACTTCTACAAGAAGACGATGCAAGGGCTTAAGGTTTAAAGCACTCACTAAAAAGATGTGAGACCCAGAGTACTTCTGTCTGCTTGCTAGGTATTGAACACTGACCTTAAGGCTTTGCAGGTTTCTTGCTCTCAGGACTCTTACTAATACTGTCCCACATGGTCAAACATCATTAAATACTAGAAAGCTGAAAAACACTTCCATACTGGAACGCCAACATTTACACTATGCCTGAAAAATGGCATAGAGATGAGAGATCTGCCACAGACTTACCACATCCTCTGGCTTCATCACCACCCCGGGAGACATAGGAGCCAGCCAGATGATGCACCCCAAGTCCACCAGCCTCGCAGCTCAGTCCTGTTACATCAGGACTTACTCCTGCTCACTGTGGGTACTCCTGAGAGCATCCTCCATTGAGCTATTTACAAAAGGAAGCAATATGCCTGACAGTAAGCATGTGAAAGGCATTGTGGATAGAGTCAGTATTAGGCTAACACGTCTCTAAATGAACCTCAGCTGCTTCAAAGGAAAGGAGGAAACTTCTACAGGATGGAAAGATGAAGAGAGCTAAGAAGAGGGAAATGATGGGGGTGAGGGAGGGAAAGGGTAATCCTGGATTTTGCAAACTGATGGTCTCCACTAGGACCACAGCTGGTTGCCCTTACATCAGGGAAACCCTGAAGCTACTATTATTTATCTGGTGTCCTGAACAGTAATCACTTGAGAAGCAGGGTGTCATAAATAGCTCCCTGATGGTTCTCCCACTCCATGCTGGCTAATGCTGGAGCAGTGAAGAATCTTGACTTGAATTTCTGGTTTTATTTTCAAAAGGTAATAGGTACAGAAATATGCAAAACATTTGTGTTGGTGAAAAAAGCTTACTAAGATGCTAATGGGTGCTTTCTAAACATAAACATAGAAAGATTTCTAGATTAGAAAGAGATAAATACACACAATTAATATTAAACTAAACTACTTAGCTACTGTTCCTCAGCACACAAGAAACCAGTATTCACACACACACACAGGCAACATATGATGCTGCAAATGGAACACAAAAAGTGATACAAATTCTTCCCATGACACTTGTGTAGTGGGGATGTGTTAGAACCAGTCTTATCCTCAGACTGTTATCTATAAAAGCCATGCAGTTCATTAGTCACTCTTCTTTGCTATTCAAATTACAGTATGGGAATTTTTATGTCACTTATATCACTCCTCTTCAGATAGTTTTAGCAGGAGCCCACCTAAATATTAATATCCTCCACTGATGCTCTTCATTACCACTGTCCTGGGTTCAGCAGTAGCAGTCATTTTTCTCCTTCGTAGTAGCTGGTGCAGGGCTGTGTTTTTGACTTTCAGCCTGGGAACAGCACTGATAACACCAATGTTTTTAGTTGCTGGTCAGTAATGTTTACTCTGACCAAGGACTTTCTGAGTCTCATGCTCTGCCAGGGAGGAGGGGACGCCAGGAGGAAGCAGAGACAGGACACCTGACCCAAACTAACCAAAGAGGTATTCCATACCACAGCACGTCATGCCCA
>WYDI02006972.1:0-31807 GCA_009867235.2 Psittacus erithacus
GGACTGGAACACCTCCTGTATGAAGACAGGCTGAGAAAGTTGGGGCTGTTCAGCCTGGAGAAGAGAAGGCTGCGTGGCGACCTCATAGCAGCCTTCCGGTATCTGAAGGGGTCTATAGGGATGCTGGGGAGGGACTCTTCAGTAGGGACTGTAGTTCTATAACATATTATTTTTTTGAATGGTATATTTCTAGTGTTTTGCTAGTAGTGGTGTAGCTTATATTGCATCAGATAAACTCAGGTCTTTATAAAATAATTTTTTCAGTATTTACCAGTTTCACTGCAGTTCTGTAGAACACTTCTGAAGGAATGCCACAATGTTTGTTAACCATTTTAATACAGTACTTTCCAAACAAGTTCAAAACAGTTGGCATAAGATTAGATGCAGTCTTAAATCCAGAAATAATTGAAGTGCTGCTGATATTTTCAATTGGAATTGGCCTTTATCATTGGATCATTGGAATAATTGGCCTTTATCATGCCATAAATGCCTCACCACTCTCACGGAAGAGCTTCCTAACATCTAATCTAAATCTACTGGTTTTCAGGTTAAAGCCATTCTCTCATGTCTTGTCCCTAGAGGCCCTTGTCCAAAGCCCCTCTCCAGGTTTCTTGTAGCCCCTTTAGGCACTGGAGCTGCTCTAAGGTCTCCCCTTAAGGAGCCTTCTCTTCTCCAGGCTGAACAAGCCCAGCTCTCTCAGCCTTTTCCAGAGCAGAGCTGCTCCAGTCCTCGCAGCATCTCCGTGGCCTCCTCTGGACTCTGTCCAACAGCTCCATGTCCCACTTGTGTTGCTTCCCTGGAGCTGGAAGCAGGACTGCAGGGGGCTCTCCCCAGGGCACAGTAGAGGGAGAGAATCCCTTCCCTCAACCTGCTGCTCATGGTCTGGGGATGCAGCCCAGTACACAGGGGTGTTCTGGGCTCAAGTGCACACTGAATCCAGGTCATGGGAGCTTCTTGTTAACTGACACCCCCAAGTCCTTCTCCTCAGGGCTGCTCCATTCAGTATCCCTCAGCCTATGTTTGTGCTTGGGATTGTCCTGACCCAGATGCAGGACTTTGCACTTAGCCTTGTTAAATTTTATGAGGTTCACATGATCCCACCTCTTCAGCCTGTCCGGATTCCTCTGGATCCCATCCCTTCCCTTCCACATATTGACCAAACCACACAGCTCAGTGTAATCAGCAAACTTTTAAGTACGAGATATATATATATATATACATATATACATACAAATCATGGCAACTGCAGACCCTTCAATTCAGTCTCAGAAAGACAGAAAAAATTCTATCCAAGGCAGAGTGGTAAATGGAGTGGAGAATACTACTTCTGTGTGTTTCTACTTAGATTGTGCCTGACTAGTCTAATAGCTTTCTTTGATGGGATAAATGCATTAAAATACATGGTATGTTCCATAATTGTTAAAATCAAAATGGAGGAATATTAATTGAGGCACTGGCATGTGGGAAGAGACAGACTAATGGGAAAAGACAGCTTTGGGAGAGTGGTTTATGAAGAATGGTATTTCACTGATCCTAAAGCATTGTTCTGTTTGTGGAACAGAAAATAATGTGCCAGGCAAAATGCGCTGATGGCAGAAAGAGAAACACTGACACTACAAAATGGTAGTGGGT
Source organism: Psittacus erithacus (assembly GCA_009867235.2). NCBI lineage: Eukaryota > Metazoa > Chordata > Aves > Psittaciformes > Psittacidae > Psittacus > Psittacus erithacus. The sequence goes on from WYDI02006972.1 coordinate 1,633, forward strand.
ATCAGGTAGGAAGATGAGGATATCTTGGAAGACTGAAGAGTGAAATACAGGCATATTTCCAAGAACAAGGTGAAAAGTTGTAACTTGTAGGCTAACAGCAAAGCTTTAACTCTGGGGCAAGAAGCAGTGAGTTGGGAATGAGAAGAAAAACCGTGTGTACCAGGTGATCACTGAGGTATTACCTTATATCAGTAAAAGTCTTTGCATGAGATATATGGAGATAAGAAAACTGCCAGATGAGAACACTGAAAACCTCTTCAGCTCTTCGCCATCCAACGTCAGATGAATATATTCATGAAGGACAGAATTGAAGTGGCACCAGTTTAGAGGAGGATGATGAATTTGGTGCACAAGCTGCAAAGACTTTGGCACAAAGATAGGTTTTTGCATGTACGAGTACATATTTCACAATGCAGTACATAAGATTACTTGGAGAAACAAGATAAATTCAACTTGGCAGATGCTGTATTCCTGGAGCTAAACTGCTTTTGCTGTCCAGCCCAGTTTAGGCTTTGCTACAGAGTATGGTGCTGTGCAGTGGCTGGCTTATTTAACCTTGAAAAATGAAGCCTGGGGAAGAATGCTGCTGCTTTCCGTGAATTCATGATAGTGCAAACCCCAAGGAGGAAGAAATCCTGTTTAACCTGAGAGGCTTCCAACAGAAGAAAAAATAGATGTAAATTAAACATGTATAAGTGCAGGCTGGAAAATAGGAGGCAGCTCTTAAATAGCAAAGGAGTGATGTTCTGAGGCAGCCTGCTGCTTAGAAAATGTGGTACAAAATTATTCTTCGTTACATAGGAACATACAGTTTTGTGAATCATCTGGTTTTATTAATTTATAGTTTGGTGCTGATGGCTTAGGTTGAATACCCAGGTGCTAATTTCCTTCAAGTAACTGTTAGGCAATTGTCTTAGAGTTCAAAGGGATTGCAGTATCCTTTGATTAATCGAGTAAATGACTGTCAGGTGGGAACCCTGTCAAAGACCTTTTTGCTTTTTGGCAGAAGTGCATTGATTTATCATAATTTATTTTTTAACTTTCATTTTTTCAGTTTGTCAAGAGGAACCTGTGACTGATACGCTATCACTGTCATTTTGAAAGTGGCACAGAACTATCACAAATTATCAAGAGTAGCAGCCTTCTACTTAAATAACTTCAGAAACTTGTTATCCCTTATATAAACCATTTTGGTCAAGTCTTACCAGGAAGAAGCATTATGTTGTAATCTTGGCATAGAACAGAATGGTGGGTTACAAAGACTGTTTGAAAAAGGGGTATTTAATTTCATGCTATGTCTGTTAAAAGAGCTCTGAACAACTGGTATCAAAAGGAACACATCTAATATGTACTCTTTAATGTTCCAAAAGGGAACAACTTATTCCAATATATGGTATGTGTTTTGCTTATTAAAGTAACAAGTTCATTATTACAAAAGATCATAGGATCATAGAACCATAAAATGGTTGGGTTGGAAGGGACCTTAAAGCTCAGCCAGTTCCAGCGCCTGCCACGAGCAGGGACACCTTCCACTAGAGCAGGTTGCTCCAAGCGCCATCCAAGCTGGCCTTGAACAACACTGCCAGGATTGGAAGCCACAGCTTCTCTGGGCAACCTTATGCCAGGGCTTCACCACCCTCATCAGTCTATAGATTGCCTACTACAGTTGAAAACTAAGCAAAGTACAGAAGCCACAAGACGGTTAGATCAAAGGAGCAATTTATCTGGAATGTGCTTTTTCATTAGTTTCCCTAGCCGGCTCACACATATTATGCGGGAATGGTCTGTTCAGTGTCTGGTGCACCATGTGTTTCTGCTAAATTGCAATACATTGTTAGAACAGCGCAGCCAAACTACAGTCTCTTCTGCCAACTTTTCAAAATATAGCTGTAAATTGTTTTTTGTGTGTTATAATCCAAATCTTATTTGTGTCTTCTGCCCAAGATGCAAGATGACATATTAAAATAATGTAAAATGAGTGACATGGTCTAGTGTGAGGCATCCCTGCCCGTGGCTGGGGGTTGAAACTAGATGATCTTAAGGTCCTTTCGTACCCAAATCAGTCTATGATTCTATATGGCTTTGCATCTTTTAAATCATTAGCCTTCTCTTTTGTCTAAAACACTGTAATGCCACTATAGTCCATGAATCCTTAGCTAAAGGATTACTTAAGCTGTATTGCTGATTTACTTCAACAAAAGATGGTATCCATGAAAAGTATGCATTTTTAGTGAATATGTGGACTTTTTGCATTGTTTTGGTTGGAAAACTTGACATAACAAGATACTTTTTTATGTATAAAAATAAAAATTCTTAAAACATGAGAAATTATAGTTTCTTTGATTATGTATGTAATCAAGCCAACATTCAGTCCAGAAGGTGCAAACCCATGTTTCCAGGACTCAGTCAGTCTGCTTTTGTGTTTTCCACTCTTCTTTGTCTAGCCTTACAGTCTGTCGTTGTCTCATACATGAGTCTTCAGATAACAAAAAGTGATACAGCCTCTCCACCCAGATGTGCGTTGTTTTTTTCCTATTGTAAGTAGAAGCATTTGCTCAAGTTTTAGAAAAAGTACTGGTGGTACTGCTTGAGCTAGCTGGTGCTACGGAGTTGTTTACACAAATATTTCTTGTGTTTATCCCTCATGGAAGGCAGCTATTGCACACACATTTCAATTGTGTTTAACCTACTCCAGACAATAGCATTTGTTTTAGAAGCGTCAGAATCTGGCAAGTAGCAGTCTATATTAAACTGTGTGTTAACCTTTTAATAACTGAATGGTTATGTGGCCATGGCTGGATTTCAGTTCACAGCAGAAGACTGATGGACACCACTTAAAATACTAAAATTGCATTTTTTTTTCCTTTAGGTAATGAAATGCATTTCATAATTGATTTTAGTCCAGTTGATATCTAGTTGCTTATTCTTGTTCTTCCATTTCATTGTGAGATAGCATTCTCTATTGACTAACAAGTCAATGTGCTGTTGGTCAAAACAGTAGTATTCCTTGTAAAGGAAAGGAAAAATCATCAGTTACTGCAGGTGTTCAGTAGGTAAACTGAGCATTTCTTTATGTGAACACTTTAATTCTTTTACGAAGTCTACATGTAGAACTATTTCCTCTGCAAAGAAGTTCACAGAAGACAGAGCTAAAAGCTTCTGAGTTGTGTTTTAATTTCAAATATTATTTTGAAAGTGTTTAGCAGTGTTCACTGCAGTTAGAGTCAGAATACCTTTGTTCCTTAGGCAATGCATTGGCTGCTTAGGCAGCCAAGGAATAATCCTTTGACATTGGCGTGTCTCTGCAAAAGAACTTATATCTGCCTTGTAAGTGTGAAATCCTTGTCTGGTCTTAGGCAACAGAAGAAATGCTTACTCGCTTTTGTTCAGTATTGCTGTCTTATGTGATGGGGTGTAATATTGCCACATATCTCACAGTCTGAAGACAGCAAACGCCTCGAGTTTGATGACTTGATAAATTTTCTTGCCCTATTGAGATCAGATTGATTTCTCTTTTTGTTTTATGGAGGAAAATACCCACCCTCAGTTGCAAAACTGGTGTCTAATGTTGTATGGTGATTAGTCTGGGGGGCAATGTTAATAAATATGAAGTCTCTCTATAGTCTTTTCAGATATAGATGAAATGTGCAAAAAGTTTAAAACTAGTTTTGTGGCTGACGTTTCTAAAAGGTCACTTCTTTTGGGTGACTATTAAATGTCCAAGGTATCTCTGGAATGGTAACTGGGTGTATATTTTACTTCCAAATGGAAGATACTTTTTTCCCCCTCATTATTATTATTAATTTTGTTTAATTCCAATATGGACATATTATTTTTTTTCCCTGCAGATTTCATTTCTGGCCTCTGCTTACATGAGCCAACGTCTCTCAGAGGAAAGCTGCTCTGCCCTTGCATCTATTACACATTACCTTTACCTCTGCCAGTTCAGTTGGATGCTTATTCAGGTTGGTCTCTTTGTCTATTTAAACCCTTTTCCAAACCTCCATAAAAAATAGCTGATGCTTAGACTGTTTCTATCATAGTATATGTATTTCTGAATCTAATGCTGCTAGACAGGCAAAATATTAGATGGTCCTTATTAAACCTAGAGTGGTGCATCTGCAAGGGTAAATATTCGAACCCTACAGACTTTTCCCACTAACATCTATTACAGCTATGTAAGAATTCCCACTTCTCACTTGTTAAAGTAGCCTGTAAAAACTACTGTCTATAAGTAATGAAGAACTATTTTTATTAGAGTTAATAGATTTTCTAAGCATCTTTCACTTGGTCTTTTGAAACAGTCTTCCAGAGGTAAGTGTAAACTACACTGTAATCTTTTGAGTCAGTAGCATTTTAGTCATTAGAATCACAGAATATAAGAAACATACCTTTATAGTTTTGCATTAAAATAAGGAGTGCATACATTCATGAATATTGCCAGAATTTTCATAGAATTATAGACTCATTTAGGTTGGAAAAGATCTTTAAAAGATCATTGAGTCCTGACTGACCCACCCCAGCCTCACTACAACCTCCTTTCAGGTAGTTGTAGACAGCAATCAGGTTTCCCCTAAGCCAACTTTTCTTGAGGCTAAAAAATCCCAGTTTCCTCAGCCATTCCTCATCACAATTGTTCCACAGACTTCTTACCAGCTTCACTGTTCTTTTGACACATTATACAACGTGGTGTAAACACAGCTTAATTAGTGTGGGCCACCATGAACAATTTGTTACGGAATATTACCAATTGTAAATTGGTCAAAATCACAAGCTCTGAGGTTATATGGAAAATACATTATCACACACTTGTGTAGAAACGTATATTTAGCACTAATGTGTGAATTATGCCCTTTTTTGTCTATTATTTTAATAGGATTTATCCATAGCACACTTATTTTTGCATACAGCTTTATATATGCAGCTCTAGACAATCCTCCAATATGCAAGTTGTGAGACCAAACCGAGAATTGCAAATTGGGCTATATCTAAACACAGCTTTCTTCCCCAGTGACATTCATGTAGTATCTGGCATTTTCATGGGATTATGTCAGGCTCGCTTGAATTGGTCCCCGTGATAGTATTAGCAAAGCTGGTGGATCCTAGGGAAAACCAGACTGATGTGAGAAGTCTGGATGCTACTGCTGTCTAAATGTCAGATTTAAATTCCTGGGAAATGAATGCTCATATTTCTCAGTATGGTATGCTTAATACACATGACTTGATCTGGAAGGCAGAATTATCAATGTATTTATACTTCAATGGGACTTAAATACGTCTGTCTGGGATCAGGAAAAATATACAAACAGATTCTGTATCCCCCATGTAGTCACTGTGCCCTCTAGGAGGCTGCACAGTGTAGGGCATATGCTTGATCACTGACTCATTTTACACAAATGTGCTAGTGTCAGCCTTGACCTCTTCATACAGGAGTGGGTAGATGTGAAAATCGAAGTGCCAGCTGCATGCAGGTATGTGCAGATATGTGGAACTGAAACATCCAGAAAATCCAGACCAATTTTAAGTGACCAAAAGCACTTTCTGGTAGTGGAGCAACTTTTCCAGTCAACAAAACTCTATAAGAAACCACAGATTTAACACTACAGTTGGAGCTATGCAAATTCAGTTCTGTAGACTAGATCAAATATCTTCAACTTTCTGGACTCTAGGACAACTTCCTTTCCTTTGTGTCCTATTTTTTCTATCTTCTGCATATTGCTAGCTGTGGTAATAATTATACCTAGCATTTGATCATATTTTATTAGTGGTTAAAACAACTATATCTATTGCTTCATATTCTAATAATTTTTCATTTTTAGTTTCTTGTATTTGTGGGCTTACACTTGATACCAGTATTTGTACTGCACAGATTGCTTCTACCCGCCTACTAACTGAAATGCAGAAATGGAAAGGACCTCAGGGGTCACCTGGTCCATTTTCAGAGTCAGAACAAAGGCCACATTAAGTCATCCTGTCTTGATTATTCCTATCTCTCTATATGGCATAGCCTTGTTTCTTGGCTTTTCTATGGAGATTTTTGTAAGTTGCAAAATATTGATAATACTACCCAGTTTTTTAAGGATGAGGCTTTCTTGATTGCAGGAGTATGTGTGTAATCAAGGTGCAAATGACTCTTTGTGCCCACAAAGACAGCTTAGTCTGACACACTTGTCTTATACTAATATCTGAAATTCAGAAACCTTCTTTCTGACAAATGTCCATTCATACATATGTAAGTTGCTACAGCATAAGGCTTTATTTTCATATGCAGTCTGTGCTTTTATCTTAGGAGCACACAGTACAATGTCTTTCTGTATTCTGTTGCTTTTTCCATGACAAACCTATACCAGTTATCAGGAAAAATAATTTTCTCCTTTTAGCATTTTTTAACTTGTTACAGAAAAAAAAAGTTAAAAAAAAAGAAGTCAAAAATTGTCTTTTGAAAAAAAATAAAAAATTGTGTAGTTCTCAACTGCCGCTTCTGACATAAGAGTAAAATTATGTGAAAAGGTGGACTCATAATTTTTTGAATTGTTGCTACAATGGAGTAAGTCAACACCAAAAGTGGCAGTTCAATATGCAAATCATAGTGAAGGTCATGAGCTTGCTATCACCTATTCCTGCATCCTCCCCCTCTGTGGATTTAGTGGCACCTTAAATTTTCTATAAATTTATTGCAGACTTGTAAGACAAGCACTTACCTTATAATAAGTTTAATGCTTATTTTTAAGAATGATTTGTTAATAGCTTTGAAAAAGGAATTCTATAAAAGCATGCAAACATTCTGAAAAGGAAAGTGTGACCATTCTTAAAAGAAGAAAGGAGGGAAATAGCAGTTTTCCCACTGAGACAGGAAAGACATTATTTAAAATATTTTGCAGCAGATACTTACTGGATATCCACAGATTATTACTAAAGATAAATTAATGAATAAAGAAAGAAATAAACAAAAGCACTCTACTTTTGAGAAGGTAATTGCAATCAATTGCCTCATTCTAAAAGATGGAAGTTTCAATGAAGTTTGCATTGTCTCACTAGAGTGTTATTTGAATTTGTAATTAATTTGCAATCTACATCAGAACAAACACAACTTGCACAATTGTTCTTCCACCTCAGCAGCTGGGAAATGGACTGCATGTTTTATTCTTCTGTAGAAGTAGTTATTGTTGCAGCATGGCAACAGGAAAGGATTTGCTAAAATTAGCTCCACTATTTATATTTCATTGATTAAATTTTGCTTCATCGAAATGGTTTGAAGACAAGAAATTACAATTATCAAAACAGAAATGTTACTGTGTGGGGACATGGTGAACTATCCAATCCCACTTGTAGCTTTGTGGCAGCACTGCTGTTAAAAGTGTTCTGTGATAAATGAGGTGAAATAGGTAAATATGGCTAAGCAAACACTAAGCAAGGACGTAAGATACGATTTCTTGGAAAGCAATCTTAGTCGGATGACTGAAAGCAATGTTCACCAGGTTGTCAGAATTAGTTGAACCAATGATCTCTGAGCATAATGGCATAAATCAGTTCAAGGCTTTTGCTGTCTGGAAATGCTTGCAGTGAAGCACAGCCCAGTCAGCACTACAAGGACATGTAATCTGAAGAATATTTATTGGCATAAGGTGACAAAGAGAATCTTGGATAGGTTTTCAAGCCGATGTGAAAATTAAGAGAGAAAAGGACTTCATAAAAGAGCAACCAAATCTTTCCATATATGGTGGATATTTTTTTTTAAATACCTTTTGCATCTGTTTAGTTTTCTTCCTATGACTGTCCAGTAATGGAATTAATCATTCTAGTGTGTTCTCTCAACACATACAGAGCAGTTACAATTATATATTGAGATTTTCTTGGGGTTTTTGTAAGGAAAAAGAACTTTGCCTTTGTTAGCATAGCACCAATCACCAAATGAAAATAAAAAAGGTCATAGTAATTAGTATATCATTAAATGCACTGGATGTATTTATAAAACGTCATTCCATAAGGGAGCATTTAAAACACTAACTAAACTAATATACATATTTTTTTAATAAATTCTTAGCATATGCAATGTGCTTTCTGATTCATGATAGAAGGTATTGTATGTTCATGCTATATAAATCACAGAAAAAAATCTTTAGTAGTAATTGACTTACTTTCTTACTTACATAAGGAATCCACAAACCACTAATTAAGTACTTGATTGTGAAAATTCAGTTTTTCTGAACAAGCTGGTAGACAAAGCCTTGACTGAGGGAAATCTGCAGAGTTTCACAAAGGATAGAAGATTATGCAAAATATTATTATTACAAATAATAATTGTGCAATTGTCTTGTCACCATGAAGTATACCTATCGTTAACAATAGACAGCTACAAAATAAGCACATAAATCAGCATTATTGTATTAAATCCCTGTCTACATAATGAAGAGAGGTGCATATGACTGGGTAAGGATCAGTGAGTGCCTGAAGATGTCTGTCTTCTCTCCACTGACTGTACAGACAAGCCACAGGCAGGAGCTTTAATTAGATGCCCTCTAGGTCAAAAAACACAAAACTAATCCCTTACTCACCCCATAAAAAAGGTTATAAATGACTACATAGCATGCAAAGCTTTAGCTGGTGATATGTTTGAAGTGGAGGAAGTAAAGAAATATTTTGCAAAACATTTTTATTATGTATAGTTTTGGTGTTTATTAGAAAGTTATAACATAGTAACACCTACAGAAGTGTTTCTTCTATTACCCTCTTGAAGTAAATGCAAAGATCCGAGCAAATCTCTTAAGCATATCGTTTTGTTTGAAGGGTTTCCGTACTCATACTACCAGTTCTTTCAAGAGATTTCAACTATTCTACTTTTTAATTTTGATTCCTATATGGTTTTAAATTCTTAGTTATGCTGTTTGATGGTAAGTTGGTCATAAGAAGACACAGTTTGTTGTAGAGATGCATGTGAAATTGCATTCACTTATTTACATTTTTCCTCAAACTCTTATACAAATATTAAACAGAATCCCAGACTATTGAAGTTGCAAGGGGCATCTTGGGACTGTCTAGTCCAACACCCTGTATTAAGCAGGGTCAGCTTGGGCATGTTGCCCGCAACCCTGTTGAGTTATGTTTTGATTATCTCTAAGGACAGAGATTCCACAACCTCTCTGGAGAGCTTAGCCCAGCATCTGACTGCCTTCACAGGAAAAAAGCTTTTTCTTGTGTTCAGATGGAATTTCACATTATTAATTTGCGCCCATTGCCTCCTGTGCTGTCACGGGGCCCTACTGAGGAGAGTCTGGCTCCTTCTTTGTCAGGCCCTCCCATCAGATATTTACACACCTGGATAAGTTACCCCTGAGCCTCTTATTCTCCAGGCTGAACAGCCATAACTTTCTCAGCCTCTCCTCATCAGAGAGATTCTCCACTCTATTAATTACTTACTTTTACGACCCTTTGCTGGGGTCTGTGTCTTTGTTGTACCAGTGAGCCCAGAACCGGACCACAGTCAGAACTGCTGAGGAGGTTAGTGCATTTAATAGAATCAGAGTCTCAGACTGGTTTGGATTTGAAGGGACCTTGAAGCTCGTCCAGTTCCAACCCCCTGCTTCAGGCAGGGACATCCTCTACTAGAACAGGCTGCTCAAAGCCCCATCCAGCCTGGCCTTGGACACTGCCAGGGATGGGGCATTTTCTACAAGAAGGTACACAGAGCTGAACAATAGTATAAAAAAATTTAATACAGATCAGATTTAGCAATATTGTATGTCAGTCTTTTCTGTGGAAGTATGGAAATCCAAGAAAAAAGCTACTTTTACACCACAAAGCTATTTTTGCACTACAGAAGCAATATTTTCTACTAAACAGTGTGTTGCATCCTCTCTAGTAATCTAATTTCAAATCTAACAATTACATAAATGGCATACTTCCTTTATAATCAGTCTTTTTTGATTACTTAAGAAATTGAGAACATTATGTTGAAAAATGTTGATATATATTCACATATGTTGGGACAGAAAGATGCTGTATTATGACTTCCAGGGTGATTTTTGGGGGGGAAGTAGCTAATCATCCACCAAGTCTACTGACTGATATTCCGCATTGTTCTTTAGGCTGTTAATTTCTGGTACGTCTTGGTGATGAATGATGAACACACAGAGCGGCGCTACCTGCTTTACTTCCTTTTGAGCTGGGGGCTTCCAGCTTTTGTTGTGATCCTGCTTTTAATCATCCTGAGAGGAATCTATCATCACAGCACAGCACAGATTTATGGCCTTGTCTACAGTGATCTGTAAGTTTTCCTTTAAAAACATGATTTTAGCTATCGTACTCTCCATATTGTTATATACCTAATTTGCTTCTGTGTACAGAAAGGGATACAGATACAGCCAAATGCAGTAAGGGGAGAGGACTCCTTGTTTGGTGGAGATAAAGCAAGAATGTCACCCGTATGCAATGCAGCACTTCCTATGCAACTGGGCTTTGATCCAGTTTCTCCACAGTTCCATCCTGAGCTGAGCGCTGGCAGAGCCATCTCCAGTGTGTCTGCTTTGTGGGTAAACTATTTATTCTTTTCTAAGACTCTGCGATTCCAGGGTAAAGGATAGAAGTGGCTACTGCTGCAGAAGTGAGCAGAAGAGCATGTTTTTCTTCCATGTAATTCCAGTGCTTAAAAAAACACCACACCAAACCAAGCCTAAATCCTCTGTCTCTCAGGTTGGGAAAAATACATTCTTTGCTAAACAATGTTACTATATTAACAGGTCAGATATATTTTCTGAAGGGTTTCTCTTGGAGTACTGAATATATTATATTCCAAACTGCTCCAAATTTGAGCATTGATATAATGCCAATAATTATCACAGCCTTTGAAAGCTATGCATAACCTCAGAAGACTGTTCCAATTGAAACAATACATCTTCATAGAACCTGAGACATTTAAGTGGGAAGATACATAGATAAATATGTTCTCCTTCCTTACCTCTTTTGCTCTGGTCCCTTATCTGGCAAATCTACGATAACAGTTATTCTAGGATACGAGGCTATTATGCTTACTTACTTTGTGTTATGATTAAATGTTGCATGATTTTATAGGAAAGAGTATAAACACTTTTAAATGAAAATTCTTCATTATTTCTAATTAACATAATAGAAGAATGAACAAATTCTTCCATTGACGGTGACTGCAGAGTAGACCCACACCAGGAGAATATTATATTATAAAATTTTGTTGTAGCTGAACACAATTCAGTAGGGTTTTTTTGTCATACAAAAGGAATTACTGTGAGAAGTACTTACCAGAATTCAGTATCCATTTGAGTATATAGATATATATGTGGACTTACAGATACTACTTTTATGCGCACATATAGAATCATAGAATCATAGAACAGTTAGAGTTGGAAAGGCCCTTAAGATCATCTAGTTCCAACCCTCTTGCCACGGGCAGGGACACCTCACACTAAACCATGTCACCCAAGGCTCTGTCCAGCCTGGCCTTGACCACCACCAGGGATGGAGCATTCACAACTTCCCTCAGCAACACATTGCAGTGCCTCACCACCCTTACAGTAAAGAACTTCTTCCTTATATCCAATCTAAACTTCCCCTGTTTAAGTTTGAACCTGTTACCCCTTGTCCTATTACTACAGTCCCTATGTAGGGCCTACATCATCCCTAGTCTGTCTTTTGTTTGCAATGTAACTATAGAAACCCTTCCTGCTACCTTTCACATCTGTAGCCAAGTTTAATTCTAACTGGTTAGCTTTCCTAACCTGGTCCCTAGCTTCCCAGACAACATCCCTGTATTCTTCTCAAGCCGCCTGTCCTTGCTTCCACCTTTTATAAGCCTCTATTTTCCTTTGAAGTTTCCTCAGCAGCTCCTTATGCATCCAAGGAGGTCTCCTGGCCCTGCTGCTGCACTTCCTTCTAGTTGGGATGCAACACTCCTGAGCTTGTAGCAGGTGATCCTTGAATATCACCCAACAGTCTTGAGCACTCCTGCCCTCTAGGGCTGTATCCTATAGAACCTCACTAAGCATATATACTATATGTGTATATATGTACAATGCATGATAAACAGGGATCTGATTTAGAGCTAAACAAGCTACACTGTGTAGTGTTAGCTGTCTAGATGTGTTAGCCAAGGTTTAGCCCCACAATAATAGACACCAGCTCTGAACTCAGAAGACTATCCAAAGTCCACAATGGAAGACCATTTCTGATATTCACACTACATGAGAGAGTGCTGCATAGCTCTGTGCCATTCCATACACACAGGTAATTCTTTGCAGAACATGTCAAGCAAGTATTGTATTTATCTTCATGTTAAAATGCTTCTCTGTGCATAGTAACACAAGAAATGTGTGCAGCATAATCAAGTTTTCTGATTGCAGTCAGATGGTGGGTTAATGGTATCATTATGCAGTAAACCACAGCTTAACAGTTATTTTCATGTCCATGCCTTATTCTTAAAAAAATAAGGAGAATTTCCTAAGTTATGATAAAATTATTAAGTGGAGGAAAATTACTCAGTCCAACTTATTTACCCTAATTAAATATAAAACTTTTCCAACATCTTATTAAAGAGAGCAAATGTCAGAAATCATCCCAAGTTCAGGAAGTGTGAAGCTTATTCCAGCTCAGTCAATGTGAGCACTGTAAGGAGTTATCTGCAAGGATTTTCATATATATCATTTGATGCTAATTCCTAATTTGAAGAGCACTTTAAAAGTGGCTCATAATTATACAAAAACAGACTTTCAAAGCCAGAATGTGGAAATGAGAACAGATTGAACTACATCACTTGGTTTGTTTACTCCAAAACAGGATGTAGTACTGGAAAAAGTAACAAGGAGATTTCCAAAGTCAGGGTCATTACATAGTAACTTCACAAACAGTGTCAGAAATAGTTTGACAACAACCATGTGCTGCTAAGGAGTTCATTCCATGTGAGAGCAATGAGAATGGCTGAAATAATAAAAGCAGTGAAGCCTGTTATCTTAGCTCTCTCCTTAAGTGATCACTCCTTCAGGCAACTCATTTTTGCATTACTGTGGAGTCTGACCAACTGTTTTATTTCTAACTAGAATCCCATGGGCACAGTTCATAGGCAGCAGGATAGCTATGCTTAAAGAACTTCATTTTATACTTGTACTGAACAAAAAATGATTTGAGCTATGTTGAATTTTGTACTTCAAAAGAAGTATTATGACAGAGACTTCTTTCAGATATGACAAATTCTACACACAAATGTACATATTCTGTACATAACTCCCATAACATGTCACAGTATAAAACTAACAGGCTGGTATGATGATAACAGTAGTATACATATTGCTGGTTATTTTCAAAATGAAAAGAGTTTATGTATGGTGTGGAAAATGCACTTTTTGGCATCACATGAATTTTTCTGCGGTAAATCTGGTGAATTTGTTGGTATCAATATGCCAACAAGTAGCATGATTTTTTTCAGATCGCAGCTCAGTGATGTGTGAAAGAGCTAACTGCCAACAAAGGGCTTTTTTACTCCTCCCTTTGCTAATTCTCCCATTGCTAAGATGATGAGGTGAAAGGCTGTTTGAATAGGACCAGAACAGTTGCTGATGAAAGGCATATTGGTATAACTTGAATGAAAGAAGTAATGAGATAGGCATTTGCATAGGATCTGTTTGAATACAGGAATAATGGTCCATCTGTGTATCTGTAAAGAACATGGGGATTATATGAGTATCTGATACAACACCTTTACTATGGAAAGTAGTAAGATCTGATCTCCTCTTAAAAATGCATTATTTCTCTTGTCTTCTTTTAAAAAAACTATTAAGTTATTTCAGATGCAGGTGTCCATGACTGTACCTCTGCTTAATTTCTGTGTGTTATAATCATTGGCTAAGTCATGTCATGAAACTTCAAAGCAGGGGCATTCTCTGTGTGCAGCTGGCTTGTAGAAGGGTCTTGCATAGGCATTTGCCTACTTTCTGTGTTATGGTAAAAGGCTTACATGAAAGATTGTCAGTGTTTGTAAATGAAATTTCTAATGTGTTTCTGAATTTCAAGTACATTGTGTAGCCTGGTCTCTAGTAACCATACCCTAAACTTTATATCCTTGCTTAAGAGTTGCCATGATGGCTGAGGCATTAGAGGGTTTTAGTGATAAGAGGTGTCAGCTTTTTTCAGTCTGCTAATAACCAAAGTTTGAATTAAGCATTGAACCAGACACTGTCAAATCACTCCAAAGAAAAGTATATTAACCTACTGTATTTCTGAGATTTTATGTCATACATACAATTTTCCAAACCCTGCAATAACTGTCTGAAATACCTTCTAAAAACATAAATTGTACCTCTTAGGTACACAGCGTTTTAAAAAAGTACTTCCTTTTGTAATTTGTTATTACATTGAAAGGTCACCGTGACTCTGTCTATGCTGTAAGCAGAGACTTCAGGATAACCTTTCTCTTCCCTTTGTCCTGGTTGTTTTTTTATCTTCTATCTGATTGACTCTTTCAGGGTTATAAACCAAACACATCATTTGTGTTTCTTTAGAGGAACAATTTAACACCCTTATCCTTTTGAGAATAATTTTGCTTCTTGAGTAAGAAAGCCTTATGAACAGATTAGTTCACAATAAAACAAGAGTTCAGCTTAAAATCAAATTCCAAAGCTCACTGCAGTTCCCAAAGTTCAGTTATTTGCTGCTGTTTGTCCTGCTGTATATGGCTAGCCAGTAATGGCCTCATTTCTTAAAATCTTTTAGCTAATGTTCTCAGAGTTTAATCTTAGCAATATGTTTAAACTAAGAGCTTCTAACAGCTCTTAAAGTACAGATGTAAGGTTCAGCTGGTATGGTGGAAAGCATATGGAGGCAACTTCAAACTGTAGTTACTGCACACAGATGTACAATGCAACAAAGAGGTAAAGAGAGGAATGTGAAGAATTACATAAAAATTAGTTCCTACCAGTTTCATCTGATCTCACTGGGGGTTCCATTGAAGAAAAATGTCAGCAATATAGGTCCACCATGTATCTTTAGAGGGATTGCATCACAGGATTTACAGACTGGAGACAGTTCTGGAAACCAATGCAGGTATAGATATGAAACCTCAAATTGGTGAGTAACTTAAGACTAGCAACAATTCATTTATCTTTTATGGAGAAAGCTGGGTTTGGGTTCATGACACCTTATAATTCTCGTAAGACTTATAAAACAAAGAAGCAAGCAAAAGAACTTCTAAAATGGGAATCCCTTTACAGTAAAGCACCTTTCTTATTTCTCCTATAGCACTGAAAATTTAATTGTCCACACTTACGTACAGGTAAAAATTTAAATGCGCTTTGAAGTCAGGGGATCCATACCCACTTAAAGGGTATTACCTGAACTCACCTGTTTCTCAGACGAGTTTCATAAACTTGAGTTTAAGGGTTAATTATGCTATATTCACTGGACTTGTACACAAAATATTGTCCAGAGCTTCAACAGATGTTATATATTAAAAAAAAAAATAAAATAAAAAAAACCCAACAGGTTAGAGAGTCTTGAACTTTCAGTTCATCTGAGTGGTTTGGAAACTCTTACCTACAACAGCATTAAAGTGTGGTTTTCATAAACTTGAGATGTACTGTTGTTGCAGCTTTAAGCTATGAGTCTGACTAGACTAGTTTCTTGAAACTGAACTCCCCTAAGAAGACCAAAGGACTGTTTTTATTAGAGTATAAACTAAAACAAGTAACCTTTGAAAAGGAGAAAACTAGAAGTGATTAGACATGACAGAATACAAATTTAACAGTTTATAAACAAATATTTCTCTGCCCACTGTGTCCTTGCAAAAGCTGGTCAAGCTGGTTTTCAAGCATGGCTTTTGTCATGCTTTAGCCTACCTTTTTTAATTAAAGCAAAGTATAGTTTCCTCTAGTTCCCAGTACATTTCTTTTGTTGTTTCTAAGACAAGGCTATCTGCTCCTTGAAATTCTAAGAGCTCTTTCCCTCTGCCAATCCCTCCAAATTTTAGAGGTGTCTCTTTTAAGAGCAGTATCATTTATTTGCCCAAGGGAAGAATGATCTGTCCCCTCAACAGGTCCCACCTGACTAATTTATTTTCCTCTTTAACATCCCCTGTGGCAATCAATCTGAGCACAGAATAACCACATATACCATTACAAAACTTTAGAATTACAGAAATATCCATGTATTTGGGTTCAGTGATAGTGATATGATAACATCTCACAGCAGAAAAAGGGTAAGATAATTTTTCTCACAAATATATTTTCTTTGTAATATATCATCTGCTATGATGATGAGAAATAATGAAAAAAGATTGTACAGCAAAATTCCTTTCTAGAAAAACCCCCAGACATTTCTATCATCTCCTCTACAGTCCAGCCCAAGGCAAGGGTTCTTCTCTGAGAGGAGGTCAGACCTTGATTTCAGACACAAGCAGCAGTGCAGTTGCTGTCTGCATGCTTAGTTTCTTTGAACATGTAAGGCCCTCCTGGGTTGCAACTAGTCATAAAGTAAAACATGGAGACAACTAATGCTCTAAGGTATCGTCTTACTTGTTGGTTTGCATAATACCTGTATGCTGAGAGCTATACAGTGCACAAAAGTACAGTCTGCCTTCCAAAGGTACTCTTGTGTGGTGAAGCACAAATGCTAGTAGGGTAGCAGGGTTCACATCACTTCTGAGTGTAGTGAAGAAATGGAAGGCTTGAAAGCAGCACAAACTTATAAATGATTATGCCTTGCTTGTATATTTGGTGTTACAGGCAGTGCATGAAAGTCGGGTACAATGAGAAATGTTTACTTTAAAGTCTTGCCAGGACTGGAAGTTTGAACAATAAGGCCCATCAATGATTTCTTAAATGAGTTTGAACTTACAGGGATATAAGTCTGAACTCACAGGGATAGGTGGGAGGATGAGGACAGTCTGGGCTCAGGGCCCAAACTAAACAAAAAACATAAGACATCATAATTCATGATGAGTTGTCTACGTACTTCTCTAAGGTTAATTCATTTTGATGCTGTTATAAGACTGAAAACTTCCTGAAGCCGTTTTCCAGACACTACTTTTTTTTTTTTTTTTTTTTTTCTGAAGTTTTATTTCAAGGGCAAGAACCCTGCAACTTCTAATTATCTACTGCATGCACTTACAAGGAGGATCCCATAAACCTTAATTATTTGTTACAGATAGAGCCATGCTTTCTCTCTAACCAAACACTTGCCAGACTGATGTACCAACACTTAATCTGGTCAGATGAAATACAGGATGCTGCTTTGGGTTTCACCAAGTTGCATGTGTCTCACTGCTGGGACACATTCTGGGCACAGATCCCTGGCTTACTAGCTGTTCCCTGAAATGGAGCCCTGCTTTCTTAAACCCAAGGACTCATGCCACTACCAATAATAGGAATTTTTTAGCTTGAGCAAGCTAATTTCTGTCCAAGTATTTGGATTAAGCCTCATGCCCCCTACTCAAATTACTTCAAAAGCGCTGAATTTAGTCCTGAGTCTTAGAAGAATGTGGTGAAATACCAGAATTTCACAGGCAGGAACCGTTAGAAAAAGCATTCAGGGATTTAACTGAGCTGTCAGATGTGCTAAGAGAAAGAGGTGTGTACCACAAGTGGATGTGGAATTCCCATCCCCTAGCCCCTGAGCCTTGCTTTATAATCTGCGTGGGCTTGGAAGTGTCTCTCTGCATTGTCCTCTCTCTCTCCCTCTCCAGCCTGTGCTTCCTGTTATACCAGTTTATCCACCTCCTTCCTCTGCACTTCACTGGCAAATCCTCTAGGACTTCAGAGCTTCTGCAAGCCACCATTGCTAGAGCTCAGTGCGAGAGCTCAGATGCTTGCACATCTGGATGCAAGGCTGAATGCTGCGTGAACCACTCAGAAGAAGCAGCAGGGGGGAAAAGCCTGCATTTTTCACTGGCTGATTTCTCACCATTCACTGTTTTGCCTGTCTCAGCAGGGTAAATTAGCCCATGCTGAGCTCAGTGCTACTGTGGGAGAAATGTTTCTGATGAACCAGAGGCCCATGGGTTATGACTACACAATACATACATCCCTATATACATATATACATAATAGACTGGCCAAATTGCCCTACTTCCCTGATCTATAGCAACAGTTAAGAGAATACAAAGTTTGGCCTTTTTGCATTCTGTAATCGTGCTTTATTTTCTGAACTCCTTCATTATTTCAAATGAAGCTGCCTAATGTGCTGCCCGCTGCTAAAGATTATTTAAAAACACTGCTAAATGTGATGGCTTTAATTACCTTTTATTTATCCCTCATTACCAACATATGTGTTCAGTAGAGGAAGATAGCTGGGGGCAGGGGGTTGAATGTTTTTTTGTATCTTGGTAAATATATGCTGTTAATGTTAAGCAAATGTTAGCACATCAAAAACAGGCATAACCACTGTGTTATGCTTTTAAAGCATTAAAATAAAAAGATATACTCTGGCTGGTTTAAGTGATGGAATTTTGAAAAGCGACTAAAGATAAATATTTGTTATTAACATAAAATTCCCAGCCACTCTTAAGTTCTGACAAACCAAGTTACTTTTAAACGGTTGCAAGGATAGGTTTTGATAGGTGAAAGTTGCACCCACAAACGACTCTGGGGCCTGAGCCTTCAAGCAGGTTCAGTCAGATGACGGGATTTTTGCGCTCAAGCAAAACTCCACAGAGACTTCTCTGAAGCCTGTGTAGTACTATGGCAAGAGTAACAGAGACTGTCTGAAGGAGAAAGGCTTGCATCCCTGCTACTGACAGCTTTTAAAAGCTTCATATTTCCTTTCAGACTGTGCAAAAAATAGCAAGATAGTCCCTGCTACTTTATGGTATTTAATTAGCAGAATACCACTCACTGCTACTAAAAAAGCTCGTTCTCAGTTTATCTGTTTTCCAACAACTTATAAAAGCCTTCATCTGATATGCTATATTATAGCAGGAAATGCTAAAATAAGCAATCATGAGATCAATACCAGCAGCTGTCTCCAACACTTCATTGACACTGACATGCTGTTTATAATAATTTTTTATATCTAACCTCTTGTATTTGGTCTTTCTAAAAAGTAGAAAAAAGGTTTGTTTGGTTTTTTAGCTTCACCAGAGGATTATTCTGCAGTAGGTCGATTTTGTGCTCACATTTTAGTTGTGTGAAGTCCAGGGACACTGACAGTACTTAGTGCAGGGAGCTGTGATTTGGAAGGCAAACGTGTCTGCGCTACGTAACAGCACCAGTAATTAAAAGCATATCTCACTGATGAGTGATACCTCTAAGTGCTAAGATACCTCTGAGGAACAGGAGTGCAACTTTAGCAGATTGATATGTAGTAGTGGTACTAAATTTATTTACCAGTGTGGCTTATATAGAACCAGTATGTCCGATAAACTGTAATACCAGCGGTTGTAGTGTGTGCTTATCCTGTGCATTTATTATGTTGCAACAAAACATGCACGTTAAAAAAAGCTTACATACTAAATACTGCTTTTAAGCATGAAGAAATGACCCCAAAACTT
This sequence comes from Psittacus erithacus, assembly GCA_009867235.2. Lineage (NCBI taxonomy): Eukaryota > Metazoa > Chordata > Aves > Psittaciformes > Psittacidae > Psittacus > Psittacus erithacus. The sequence goes on from WYDI02006972.1 coordinate 21,131, forward strand.
TTGCATGACATTATATTATTCTTCATGCCAAAGGGAAGGACTGTGAACATATGCTTCATTTACGTTTGACAGTTTGTGTGGAAGCATGTCCTTTTCAGCTAGATTTGTACTAAAATCCTTGGGTTAAAGAGTGGATGGGAAAAGTCAGCAAATTGGTAGTGCCTACCCTAAAAGCTAGTACAAGGAATATTGTCTTGCATGTGAGAAAATGTAACAAATATTAAGTAGTAATACCCCCCCACACCATAATCATAGATCGTTTCAAAACCATTGGTGCTAGCTGACACACATAAGGAAGAAATCAGACGTAAACAGGAGCATTATTAACAGAAATCAGGCACATAACTCATATAATTTTAAAACTGCAGTGTTTTAGTAAGAGCCCTGCTCTAAGGAATTCCAAGCAGATTTCACCAGCTTTTTTTCCTGGTCAGATGCTGAAGGCTACAAGTATTCTGGGATGGCCTGCCTGGGGACTCTAATGCTTCCAGTGCCTAGAAGCCCAAGCTGTATTAACGCAGTGCTTCTGCTAAGTCCTTGCTGCTTCTCCTTTCATAACTGGTGCTTTGCTACTATTTACTTTCACAGGAGGAAAAAGCAAAAAGCAAAAAAGGATGTATAAAATTGTTCAGAGAAATTTCCAGAGGATGGTATAATGAGAAAGACTGAAATACAGTGGTCCATATTGTAAACCAGCAGATGACACTTGCATTATAGAAGAGCATTGCCTAGGCATTTTACTTTTCCCCTTTCCTGAGCTGTTTGTAGTAACAGCAGCATTGGAGAAAAACAAGGAAACAGTTTTTTGCTTTGTTATGCAGTAAGTCTGGTTTATTGACAAGACTTCTGCACATGCTGACTCAAACTGAATCTTCTGTTCTTTGCTACTTCAAAGCAGCATCTTGGCACTTCATTCTTTGTTCGTGGCGAACTGGATTTTACCCACTGTTTTCTATTGTTGATAGTTACGCTGTGAGTAAATCCATTAATGAATACAGTGCAACTTGTAATGAATTTTTACATGGGAGTAAAGGTGATCAGGTCAAATTTCTAGCAGTAATTGCCACTGATGTTGACTTTCAAAAGATTGCTGGGACAATCTGTCCAAATATAAACAAAAACAATCAAGCCTTGGCTTGATTTCTGGCAATTGTAAGTTCCTCTGCTTTCTGAGTTTAACCAAAATGGTCCAACTAAATTTTCATTACATCTTTTTCCCCTCCTTGTTCTCCTCTTCCCCTCACTCTTTTTTCTTTTGCTGTATAGAGGAAAGAAACTGAAAGAAACTTAAATAATGCCAGAGGGTTGACTGCCACATTATCTATGAAATCTGGAAAAGCTGTTATTAAACATTTTTTATTTAATTTCAAACTTACAACCAGTAAAAGAATTAATTTTCCCATGTTGAATTCTACATAGGAACTAAAAGGTAAGGGCCTACCCCTGAGCAAATCTGCATGAGGTATTGATGAAATTGATCTAAATTCATCAAATACAAACCCAGCTTTCATTTTCGTTCATGCCACAACAGTAGGAGTGTGGGCAGGAAGAGATTTCTTGGGTTGGTCATTTTCCCATCATATCAGTAAGGTGGCAGAGGTCAAGTACAGCACTAAATCAGAGGAGGTCAGTCTATCTGTGCTGTGCTTTGATCAGCAGTATTTAACTACAGAAGTCTCCAAATGCACTGATACAAGGGGGTGACTTGTTTCTCAACTATACTGGACTCTTTGGGGCAGCTTTTTTGTTTCTTCTGACACTTGCTTGCTTGGACCCATGAGCAGATGTTTCAGTGAAAAACCCCTATTTTCTTTTAAAGTTTTCCAGAGAACTTCCTATTTTCCTTTAAAACCTTACTGACAGAGGGAAAGTGATTAAACAAGAGCAAAAGTCGTATCATGGTGTAACCTGCTGCAGCTGTAGGGAAAGCACTCGCCTAATATTTTTCCAAAAGAATTCCATAGGTATATACTTTCTCAATCAACTGTTTTGCTGAAATTACAGGGTGAAAAGTGCTTACCCTCCCTTTCCCCTTGATTCCAGTTCTTGCACCCCATTTCTTAGGTAAGTAGCACAAGCTGAACCAGGCATCTTTTACATCTTGACACCTGGTGAGCTGTGCTGGCTTCAGGATGCATGGCTGCAAGCAACAGCTTATCTCAAAGCCTGCTTCTGCCACACCCCAAACAGTGCACAGCTTTGATAAGGGCCATAGGGGGTGTGGTCGTCCCTCTGCAGGCTCACAAGTTTATGTTCTTCACAGCTCTGGTGTGGAAAGAAACTAGTACTTCCTCCAGAGCAGTAACACTGGGAGCTTCTGCCCTGCACACACTGTACTGGGAGCTGGGAGGGGAAACCACCCTGAAAACTCCAAACAAGGGTTTGGCATGCTTAGGGAACTGGGCTGGTTCAGCCTGGAGAAGAGAAGGCTCCTTAAGGGGAGACCTTAGAGCAGCTCCCAGCGCCTAAAGGAGCTGCAAGAAACCTGGAGAGGGGCTTTGGGCAAGGGCCTGTAGGGACAGGACAAGGGGGATTGGCTTTAACCTGACAGAGGGGAGACTGAGATGAGATCTTAGGCAGAAGTTCTTCCCTGTGAGGGTGGTGAGGCCCTGGCACAGGTTGCCCAGAGAAGCTGTGGCTGCCCCCATCCCTGGCATTGTTCAAGGCCAGGTTGGACAGGGCTTGGAGCAACCTGGTCTAGTGGAAGGTGTCCCTGCCCATGGCACGGGGTTGGAACTAGGTGATCTTGAAGGCCCCTTCCAACACAAACCATCCTCTGATTCTTTGAAAATAACCAGGAGAGACTGGTATATCTGATTCATATGTTGAGCAGGTAACTATAATCTGTAGCACTGTGGTAAAGGTGAAAGCAGCACTGATTTGTCACTGAGTCAACAGGTGTTACTGGAGCTTTCAAAGAGGCATGGCGCAGCCCACATCCCACTGACATCACCCTGGCAGGATGTGGTTGCCCAGCACCTCTCCTATCTTCTTTGGAAAATCTCTGCCACTTGTTTTTTGTTTGTTTGTTTGTTCATTTGTTCGTTTTTGGTTTTTTGTTTGTTTGTTTGTTTGTTTGTTTAATTGACTTGCAAACAAATTGTGCTTAACCCATGTTGGCTAAATTATGTGGCCTGTATCAAATTCTAAGCTGAACTCTGATTTTCGTAAATTGAATTGTCATACAGCATTATAAAATAGATAGAATTCTGGTTTTATTAGAAAAAAATCTTGGAAAAGTATTCATTACACTGGAAATTTCTAGCTAGACAGTTTCAGATTTTAAAGTGGTATACATACATATACGTGTTCTTGCTAGAACTATTTTGCCAATTTCTTTCCATAAAAACATACAGGAAGCTGTGAGAATTGTGTCCTAACTGCAAGCAATGGGTCCTAATTACTGCACGCATTGAAATCAAGAGGTTTATGATGATTTTTAGAACACTGGCACTCTGCTGGAGTTACATGTTGTGAAGCAAAATGTTTTCTAATATTAGTGGGTTCCCTGTTACTCATTTTGAATCATAGAATGGTTTAGTTTGGAAAGGATCTTAAATTCATCTAGTTCTAACCCCCTGCCATGGGCAGGAACACATCATGCTATCTGTTATGTGTAAAGCACTTCTGAAATTTAATGTGACAGAGAGAACAGTTGTAAATTTACACTTCTGTCTGCATGACACATATTTGAAGCTATTTAAATGTCAGTTCCTGTTGCTACCAGTTCCAGAAAAACTAAACAAACAAAAAAAAACCAACCCTAAACAACAAAACCTTTCTGTGATTTAAAAAGTAAATTTGCTAAAAATAAGTAGGCATTCTACCTGAAGATAGGACATTTAGGAAAGCTAAGAAAATGGTAAAGCAAATTAGAAATGTAACAAAGTGCATCAGCATTTATAAAGATTTCTGTCTTTTTTTAAAAACATAAACAATAGTTTTTGCTGAACTTCTATCATAAGCTCATGTTGGTGCTGTTACTGATAAATGAAGAACTCTAATATAAACAAATGTTGCTGTTGATAAGTGAGCTGCAGGCAACCCTTCCCTGTATTACTGAGGGTTTTTTTAAAACCTTGTCTCATTTCTCACCAGAAACAACACAGCCAGAGAATCTCCAGCTCTAAATGTTAACAGAGGCTTTTGCATTGTATAGAGTTTTGTTTGTTTCATACTGTCACCAACTGTTTTGTTTTAGAAGGGACCTTTAAGCTCATCCAGTTCCAACCCTGTGCCATGGGCAGGGACACCTCCCACTAGACCAGATTGCTCCAAGCCCTGTCCAACCTGGCCTTGAGCACTGCCAGGGATGGGACAACCACAGCTTCTCTGGGCAGTCTGTGCCAGGGCCTCACCAGCCTCACAGGGAAGAACTTCTGCCTAAGATCTCATCTCGATGTACTGTTTGTCATTCTGAGCTACTTTTTTGTTGCAGAGCTGAAAATAAATAAATAAATGAATAAGTAAGTGAATGAATAAATAATCTATTTCGTGAGAGGAACCTTTTGCCAAAATAAACTCTTGCATATTGGGGAGTAATCACAATATAGAGCCGTGCTGCATTTCAGTTGCCCTCTACTGCCTCCACTGCCTGAACGACCTCTCTGGCCTTCCAAATTATAGCCGGCTATAATTTATGCTGACTGGCATGAAATTGTTCTTCTCTACTCAGTCCTGTAGAAAAATTCAACCTAGTTGGATGGAAGGTCCTTTCTCAGTGTGCTCATATGAAAGTTGCTGAAGCACTGACTCAAGAGAAGGGGACGTACTGCATCTTCCTGAGTCATGATACCACTGTGCTTGCCTTCGACTTACCCAAGCCATGTCACTTCTGAGTCATGATACCACTGTGCTTGCCTTCGACTTACCCAAGCCATGCCACGCCACTTCTGCTTTTAAACCTTGCCATGGGCCAGAAGTTATTATGAATAATGAGATGTTAGAAATGCAGAAACTTCTAACATCTAAAAAGAGATTTTAGAAATTACTGTGAATAATGAGACATAAGAAATTCAGAGTGCGTTTGACCATTAATGCTCAGATTCAGTACAGCTGCCATGGCCTTTTAATGCAGGTCATTATGCAGCTGCAGTACTTTATTATAACCTATTTTCCATAGTTACAGGAGATTTTTGCTGCAGGCAGAGATGCTCATACACTGCTCTCAGCTTCTAAAACAGCCCTGACATGAGCATTCACTTTTCTTGGCTGGGAAATTACAACATCCAAATTTGCAGGAAGACCAGTTTATGTTTAGGCCTTAATTTATATAATTTCTTATGTTAACAATTGATATATGACTACTGCAGTGTGATCTTAATATTTCAATATATATTACTGGCTGATTTTAGTTTATGTATAAACACTGTAATATGACTGTAAGGAAATGCATTCTCCTAATCATCTTCGGATTTTCTGTAAAACTTTTATCTTCCCACTGTAAGACAAGACAAAGAAATAAAAACTCTGGTGTGTCAGTTTTTAGGACCAACTTGAAACACTACAATGGGGCCTGCTTTCCTCCAAGTGTGAGGTATCTACTATCACCTAAAATTAGCAACTTCACTAGGCCGTGTGGAATTGAGGAAGTTATTGCTTGTCACTTTTGAAAACTTTCAAATTCTAAAATGACTTTTAAATTCTAAAATGACACCTGAAATTCCAAACATTCATGTCAAATAACAGAGCTGCAAGGACTAATGCTATCCAAAGGTTAAGTGATACAGGCTGGTTCTTATTTATGTATTCAAACTCTCCCCCCACACACTTGGGGGGAGATACAGCACTTGGTCCTGTATCTTCTGTGTTCTCTGAAGAGACTTTGTAGTATTAAAATGTAGTGCTGTATGTGTATTTCTTTTGTGTTTGTGTTTGTTTTTTTTTTTCAGGTCAATGTGTTTGAAACAACACGAGAGCTGGATTGACAGCCGCCAGGGGAGTATTTTTAAAACAAAAAACTGAGGGTATGAATGGCGTGTCCTCACAGATGGCACGCAGGCATTTGTGATAGCTGTATTGGGTCTGGCTGGGATGAGCTTTCCCGACTGCAGCCTCATAGAGCTGTGCTGTGTATTGATAGCTAGCAAGGTGCTGATAACACAGCAGTGTTTTGGCTACTGCTGAGTAGTGCTGCACAGCATCAAGGCTGTGTCTCCAGCATCCCCCCTCACTAGCAGGGTGGGGTTTGGCAAGATCTTGGGAGGGGAGACAGCCAGGACACCCCAACTGACCAAAGGGGTATTCCATACCATATGACATCTGTTCAGCAAAAAAAACCTTAACGGGAAAAGGAAGGAGGAACATTCATTATCACAGAGTTTGTGTTCTGAACCAACCACTATATGTACTGAAGCCCTGCTTCTTGGGAAGTTGCTGGACATCACCTGCTGATGGGAAGTAGAGAATAAATCTTCTTTTTTCCCTTTGTTTCTATATACAACCTTTGCTTTTGCTTTATTAAATCACCTTTATTTTGACCTATTAGGTTTTTTCCACCTTATTTTCTACTCCATCTCCATCCCACTGAGGAGGGGAGTTACAGAGTGGCTTAGTGGGCATCTGGTGTCCAGTCAAGGTCAACTAACCACAGAGCCCTAAGGCCTGGAGTAGGGCTGGAATAGTGTTAATAAACTATAGAGAATGGAAGGAGTCTTATCTCACATTTCATCAGAGTTTACTTTTTTGACTCAGTCTCCCTCTGCTTAGACATGGTTTTGAAAACAACTAGTTGGAGCAACGCAAAGGAGAGGCATTTTGGATCTTAAGAGCCCATGCTTGACCGTAGATCCCAAGATCTTAATTTGCCAGTGTGGGTGTCCTGCATTAAGTCAGTATTGATCGAATTTTTCCTAGATCCTTGTTTTTCCTTTTCAGTTACCTGATCAGACACATTGTGCCAACAATGGATGAATATTTGGTTGAAAATTGCTGTTTCAAGCTATATTTACATGTAAAGGCATCCACAGAGACAGAGGGACCTGTTTCTTTAAGCACTGTCCTGGAAGCTGTAATCCCCTATATTCTATGTTTTGACCTGTCACTAACATCCTCAAAAGCCCTGTAAAAATAAATTTACATTGCTAAGTTTTCTTTCTGTGTTGCAAATTAGAAATTGCGATTTTATGGCCTATGCTTAATATATAATAACTATAGATGATAGAAGCATTACTTAGTACTATCTATTGCATGCCATGCTGTTACTCAGCGCACACATGAAACAGTGGTTGCTTTCTGAAGGCTTAGGAAAAATAATGTAATGCTAGGGATTCTTCCATGCCTACTGTATTGCCTTTTGCAAAAGGAAAAAGAGCAACCTTTGCTGATGAGTTGTTTTAGAATTCTCTTGTTTGTCTTATGCAGATCTTTAGAGAGAGAGACTGTTTAGCCAGACCAGGATGCAGTACCAGGGTAGCAATGAAAGTTAAGGGTTTGGTATCTGTTACTTTGGATACTGGATGAAGTAAACACTGCATTGTTAGACCGGAGCTATACCTACAGTTTTCATCCTTGGGCACTGGAAGGATTGCTTTTCATACTATGCAGTTTGGATTGTGCAATATTTTAGTCAGTTATGGATATAAATGAGTTTTCTTATTATCAGAGGCTTTGCCAGGCAACATCCTAGAAAAGTAGGAAATAGGATGTCAATAAAATACATGCTAGGCATGTTCTCTGGTTGTGTGCAGGTATCCTGTGCATGGGCATAGTTTGCAGGTATTGGGAGAAAGGAAAGGCAAGGTAAGTGAAAGAAAGAGAAGGAGTAGAACTGAGAAATTATCTGTAGTGAAAAATGAAAGCTCAGCTCATCTTCTTTGTTTCCTGTTGTGGGTTTGGCTCTGTGGATAGCCTAGGAAATGTTTAATAAGTGTTCTCCAGAAGAGAAAGCTTTGTCTGCACTAGAACTGAAATGTAGGGGCTTCATTGGAAAGAATGATTCAAGCACAGAAACAAGAGCTGCCTAACATCTTTCATTGTAAGGCATTTGCTATAGGTACTTCTATTTTTTTTTCCCCCAAGCATCAACTGCTGGGCTTGAAAGTACCTTCCTAGTTTGTGTCTGGATCCTCTTTTAAGGGACCTAGCTTGTGTTTCTGCTAAACACAGCTAATCCCTTCTGTGGCTACTCTGGTAGCCAATCTTGCAATAGTTTGAGCCCCTTGGTTTATGTTTTCTCGCAAGAAAAATATATTAGAACATGGAGAAAGTATCCTGCTTTTGCTTTTTGCCTACTACTAGGTTGCATGTTCCTTTGTCTATTTGTAGTTCGCCAGTATTTGTCCCTTTAGAAACAAGGAAACAGCCAACCAAACAAATTTTCTTTTCAATCTGTCCAGAGTGGAACACAATTATAAGACTTGTGGTAGCCTTCACAGCTCTGCTGTGAACTTTCATCATTTAATTTATGTTTTTTAAATGTGCCAAAGCTGGGCACAGCTAGCCAATGTGGTATTTGTAATGCTGACTAGAGCAGAATAGTTATTTCCTATGTGTAGCAGCATATACTGCTGTTTATACATCCAAGTATGACATTTACCTTTTTGGAACACCAGAAAGTTGCGAATCATGTTCTGCTTAAGTGTTATCACCAGTAATTTCCATGTTCTTGTCTATAGAATTAAGAACTAGCCAGTGGCTGTGGTAGGTCTGTAGTAGGTTTTACATTTGCTTTCTTTGTATTGCATCCTACTGTGTAATTCATATAGTGTCAAAAGTTTCCAAGTGCATTTTCAAACCAGAGCTGTAACCCCGTGAAAGAATGAAATGAAGTTTAAATAAGTGATGTGGTCCATTGACCAGGAGAGCATTTTGATTTTTGCTTTTTAATTCTTCATGGTCTGAATGTTTTATCATGTCCCATATTTGACCTTCGGAGCAATGTTGGTGCATATATAGTCATCTCAAATTTCCCTATATATTCCAAGACATAAAAAAACCTGTTGGTAGACTATGTTCTCAGGTAAATTTTTCCGAATTCTTAGATGAAACTTTTCAAGGAATCATGACTTTAAAATGCCCTTCAAATATTGTTTAACATCTTCCTTGTTACTAATGAAGTGGAAAATACTAGGTTTGCCTCATATAATGCAAGCCTTGGATAAAGGAGTTTCCGTTCAAATTTACCACAGAACAGAGCTGGGAAAGAAGTACATTGAATGTCAATTATAATTCATAATGTTACTGATATCTCAGATCTCTCTGAAAAAGTAGTATGGTTTTCAGTGGAGACGTGCAAAGAATTGTGTCTTGCCAAGAATCATTAGCTGTGCAAAAATAGGATGGAGAATAACTATTGGCTGTTTACCAGTTCTTCACGAAAAAATCTTGTGCTATTGTAGATGATAAAATGAGCATTAGTCAATAACTTTGTGCTATGGCACAAAAGGCAGACATGGTATTGGTCTATATATAAAGCAGCTTAGTCTTAAGGACACATAATTCCTTCTGCTTTAGTCAGAAGACATTTCTGACTACTAAGTATTCAGATGCACTGAGAAGTACCGAGATGAAATGCTACCAGAGGTGCTGGATCTCATGATTGAATTAATACATTGGTAAAGTGGTGTAATCGATTAGACCAGCAAAAGTCTTCAATATAAAATATGCTCAGAAAGACTGAAAGATCTAGGACAGTGAAAAGAAGATTGGAGGGGAAAATGGCAGTAATTTATGAGTAGATAAAGAATTTTGTGGCAAATAAGGTAAAAATATATGTTGGCTATGCCAAGATGTAATGTGTATGCCGCACCAAGAAAATGTTAAGTTTAACCCTAGGAAATGGTCTCTAGAGGTGAGTGCTGTGAAGCATTTAAACAGGTTTCTTGGAGAGGTTTCGTGCTCTTTATCAGGCTAGATGGACATCAGGCAGTAATGACATAGGGTGTGATACTGGGAAAGGCCTTTTTATGGGAAGAAAAGCTGTTTAGTTGTGGGCTGCAATACAAATTCCTGTAGTAAAAGGTTCAAATGGGCAGTGAGTCATTTCTGATGGTACTTCAAAAATGTTTTTTAATTCTCACTTGTGTTGGACTGTGCCGTAGCTGTATCCTTGATGCCACCACAGGCCAACACTTGCTGCAATGTTAACAAAGTATCAAGGAGGCATCTTTTACATGTGTAGTTGTCTTTTGGCTAGGTTGTAAATTTCCTATCTGTGCAGTAAAGCCCCAGAAAACATCCAGATAAATGCTACACCACCTTCCGTTGCCCTAGGCAGACATTAAACATATCTGGTTGGGCCCCTGCCTTTAATTAAGTCTTCCATTGATTTTAAAAAAGTGTTAAGTCTGTGTTTTTAGGAGTTGTGCGCTCTGTTACTAGTGTATTTAGAAAACTGCATGAAGTAGAATGAAGACTATGGATCTAAAAGCATGTGCCTTTAGCACTGTAAATTTCTGTATAATCTTGTAGATATCTCTAGAATCTTATCTACTCAAGAAACAGAAATTTCTCCATTGTGAATGTGAGTTGAATTTCTTCAGTAACTAGTGACTATCATCTGAAATGTTCCCTATTTTAAGCTTAGCCTACATTTTCCAAATGGTTTTCTTCACAACAGTTCATAGAATCATACAATCCCAGACTGGTTTGGATTGGAAGAGACCTTAAAGCTCATCCAGTTCCAACCCCGTGCCATGGGCAGGGACACCTTCCACTAGACCAGGTTGCTCCAAGCCC
>WYDI02006973.1:0-20926 GCA_009867235.2 Psittacus erithacus
AAAGAGGTATTCCATACCACAGCACGTCATGCCCACTATATAAACTGAGGGCAGTTACCCAGAAGGGCTAGATCACTCCTTGGACAGCCTGGGTATCAGTCAGTGGGTGGTGAGCGGTTGTATTCTCTTCCCTTGTTATTTCCCTTATCATTATTATTATTTGCGGTAGCAGCAGTGGTTTGTGTTACACCTTACTTACTGGAGACTGTTCTTATCTCAACCCATGAGAGTTACATTCTTTCAATTCTCCACCCCCTCCCTCCAGGAGCAGGGGAGGAGAAACGGGGGGAGCGAGTTAGGGCTGCGTGGTACTGTTATCAGCTGGGCTTAAACCATGACAGGATTTCAGTTAAAAGAAATCTAAAAAAAAAAAAACAAACAAAAAAAAAAAAAATACCACAGCACACTACCCTCAGGAAGAAAAAGTAATGCAACAATGAATTATTATAGTGAATTAAAACCCAGAATCATTCATTTACAAGTTTTATTAGTTTAAGCAAATAAAAAAATCTGACTGAGAAGGAAGGAACCTCATGCTTCAGATGAGCCAATGAAGCAACAGTGCTCCAGTCTGGCTCAGACCTGAATTTCACTAGGCTGTATCATCACCTTTAGATGTGACTTTAAAAAATGTTCACAACAGCCTGTGATTTTTGAAAAGAAAACAAAAAATAATTAAATCAGATTTGTTTCTATTAAAATAAGATTAGAGCAATCTTTCTGTTACTCAGCTGTAATGAAAGCAAAGAATCTTAAAGAGTTTGTATAATGCTGTATTTAATTTTTCTCTTGTTTTTCTCAAACCAAATAACATTTTAAAAGACTGTCATTTTTATGCTGTATTACTCACAAGATATTAATTTAAAAGAACACTGGGAAATAAAAAGATTCAGATTGAAAGCATTCATTCATTTTCAATGCCCAATTTGAGACATCCTGATTTCTCTGAATGTTTACTTAGCACCATGTAGTATTTAGGACTAGTTCCCACTAAGTTCACTTGTATTTTGAGTCATCACCCACTCTGTAAATCATGACCCAGAGTCTCAGACTGAGCAGCAAAAAGAGCAAGCACTTCTGAACAACAAGCAGAGTATAACTGAAGATATAAAAAGCAGAGGAATCAACACATTCTAATTCCTCAGAGGAAATATCCAACTACTCTAACACATGAAATCCCCACTTTTTTTCCCAAATCCCTCACTGCCTTACCTACAAACTTTTAAAGCTTCTGAAATGTGTAAAGCTAGGGCTCTTACAACTGCAGACATAGGAAACTGCAAGCCAGAAGGAGCTACCAGAGCATATAGCCCAAGCTAAATGAAACAGCCCCTAAGATTCCCTAATGAAGCAATCCTCTGTTAATTCAGTCTAATAACTTGTGTTCAACTACAATATAATTTTCAGAAAAGTCGTGACTCTTGATTTGGAAGCACAAAACCAGAAATCACTTTGAATAGCTCCTGCCAGCACATATTTCTCCTCATTATTAAAAATGCACGCCTAATTTCTGGCTTTAGTCAACACCATTAGTTCTTCTTGCGTTTGACCACTATTTTCTCCACATAAGACACTATGACTATATCAGACCTCAAGCTTTTCGACAAACTATTCAAACAGATTATATTTTTTTAATTGTACTGCATAAAGCATTTTCTCTGGGTCTTTGATCATTTAATGGGTCTCTCTCACTCTCCTATAGCTTCTTAAATTAGTTCAAGTCCCAAACTCCATGATGCGTCCTAGTATTGATCTTACTAGAGCCACACACAGGAGTAACACTGATGCCTCTGTGACACCTAAGAGGAAACAGATCATTTGCTCTGCAAGGATGACACATGTACACTCTGGTTAATAACAGATGCTAAATTGCCTCATGATTGTTAATTATAATAATCCTATCTCTCTCTGTTACTCACAAAATAATATTATGCCATCAAAGAACTTCGCCAAATTTGGGTTGGTATTCACGCATAAAGCAAAAGGCTGACCCAGGGCATAAAAACCATCCCTAACAAACAGCAAGGAACCACTAGAAAAATTCTATAGCAACCATTTCACATGGGCAGAAGGGCACTCTATCAGAAAGAAGTTTCTAGAAATTCTACAAGACTTACTGAAACTTTATGAAATTGTGTACAGAAACTTTAGCCATGCTACTGCATAGTGTAGTAACAAGTAAAATAGCAAATAAATCACACTGAACATATTTATGAAAATTGAAAACTTTTCTGTCAGAAGCAGAACTAGTAGCAGAGACAGATCAACACAGACTCTGTGAGAAAGTTCTTGCTATTTCTTTGCCTCATTTTAAAAGAGAATTGTATTTTTTTTCTTTCAGGTAGCTTTGCAGAAATCTCCTGGGTTTTAGTTCAACTTGCCTACAATGAAATGATCATTTCTGGAGTCATCAGGACATCAAAAACAGCATTTTCCATTTAGATTCAGACAAGAGATTCTTGTTCATTTGAATATTATTTTGTGGTTCAATGTGAAGACATGCTGAAAAGGTTTTTTTTTTTTTCCTCTGTTTCTATACAGCACCTGCTAGAAGATTTAGGCACACGAAATTAAACCTATTTCAAAAGGTACAAAATATTAATCACCTCTCTTGACTTTTTTCCAGGTTAACTGGATCTGGAAACGCTTATAACCACACGTGTGCAAATCTCTGCTTCTGAAGCATAAATATCTCCATTGATGTTAACTATTTAATGACCCAGCACAGAGATCCTGTAATCAACTCTCCCCACGGAACAGGTCATAAAGGAAACCACACTGAGAACTGAATTATAAGTTCATACTTCCTGCTAGAATCAACTCCCCTGGTCCTGAGCAATGGCTTCCTAGGCTTTTTCTCTCTGCTTAGTCACACAGCACAACAGCTTCATACAACCTCTTTATCTCCCTTCTTCACCCACCAAGTGGAAAACCAAAAAATGCTGGGGTAGCTTATTTCACGAGTTCCTCACAGCATCTCACAGGTCAGAAACGGTATGGCTAAAGACACTTTGGCTTGGCAAGAAACAAGGGCAGCTCCCAGGACCATGCAACCTGCAGAGGAGGCCAATGCAAAGGATGAGGAAGGAGCAGATGAAGAAAGCTTTCCCTCTTGGGCTGTACACAGAGCTCCACATGCAGACAGTAGAAATTCAGGCCTAGTCCCACTACCTCATTTCTGGCCTCCTTATGGTGCTCTCACAGGCTGCAGTGCAAAATAAACCCTTTGAAGTAAAATTTCACATTGTTATAGCTTAGCAAAACATTAATAGCAGCAGCTGCTCTGAGCTTTCGGAAAACTTCAGAAGACAACACTCCACAGCTTTCAGCCTAACTTACGCAATCAGAAATGGTATTACTCCCCTTGGAAAGTCACATAAACTGACATAATTCACAAAAAAAAAAAAAAAAAAAAGAGACAGGGAAGAAGAGAAGGAAGAGCTTGCAGATGGAATTTTTCCCCTCACATCAACACCAGCAAAATATTTGAAGCTGAACTCTACTTTTTTTTTTTTATTATTCAACATGAACAGAAATAACATCCAGGCAATAAGTACATTTTTAAACAAAAACTCCTCTGTCATAATTTTCTCAACAATTCTTCCAGCCATTAAATGGGTTTTAGGCAAACCTACTAAACAGCTGCTTAATATTTTCAAGTAGGTCTGGTCCAGGTAGCATCTGCCAACCTCTTAGCTACATTTAGTATCCTCCCACAGTTGAAGCCTAACAGACTTCTCTATTGAGACTTAAATCAGCAGCCTCTTTGTCTCCATGCAACTGTTCTTTTACTGAAAATGGTATAGCATCACAGAAAGCACAATATGAATTTAAGCAGTGAAGCTGATAGAAAACTTTTTGTTGTCTAAATGAAAAAAAGGCAAATTCCCACTTATTTCCTCACTGGAGAAACTAAAACGCAAGCCAGCCCTCCCTGAAGCCATATGGATGCTATCACAATGGCATTTGCAGGTACAAAATAAACATTTCAGTGTTCAGATTCCCTTGCTGCCCTGTTGGCCAGTTCCTATCCCTTCCAGGGGATGGAGTAGATGGCATCATATAAGGGCAAGTAGGAGACTATGACCATGCTGCTTTACATGGTATCTTTTTTTTCTGTATAAAGTAAATCTCTACTCAACTAAATAAGCTTGCCTGCAATTTACATCTCCTCACAAGATTATCAGAAGTTTTACAAATATAGAATGCTGAAATTCCACACTTTTTTCTTCTGTTTAGTATTATAACAATGTGGGAGTTTCAGTGTCATGAATGTTCCTAACCATTTGTAAGAACAACAAACGTTAAGAGAGATATGCCAGATTTATTTAACATCACTGATCTTCATCATCTTCTAAACATGAAACCAGGAATACTCGTGTTTAACACCAACTACTTAAAAAAACAAAAAGGAAAATAGAGGTACTGGTGGTGTTTGAACCCAGGCCTGCTATGTAGTGTGGCTTCACTGCAATGGAAGTTTACCCTTTCACATGATCACTATCCCCACCCCTCCCCAAACCCGAAGATTGTGTAAAATCAGATTATTTGCCACCAGCTGAAATGAGAAATCAGTCATTCCCTGACAAATGGTACCTAATAATTTAGTATCAGACAAACACAGAAACCTGACCTTTAACAACTTGTTTCATTTAATAATCTTCAATTGCTGTTTTACCAAAAACTACAAAAGCAACAGCAACAATTAGAAAAAAGATTCACCTGTATTTGCATCCAATACTACAATACTTATCTAATAAAATACTCTACCTGAAATTTACAACCAAGAAAATAGTAGTTTTAAATAAAGCTTGTTTAGGGTTAATTAAAAAAAACAACAAAAACCCAAAAAACTCCTTAAATTTTGATAGCTGCTTGATGATGACTGGTCTCCCCTATTCTCCTACTTGAAAAATGTGCAGTTTATCAAGTCCTTCAAAATAGGCATTGCCAGCAGCATCAATAATTTTGCTCAAGAGTCACATTTTGCGTATTAATACTTTAATACTTGTCTATTAATACTATTTAGGCTACAGTCAATTTTTTTCCAAAATTCTTCTCCTCCCTTATTTGAATGAAGCAATTGCAAAAGAAGCTCTTGGTGCAATCCTTAACAAAACCAGCACACCAAATTGTCAAATAGACTACTAACCAACATCAGGACACACTCATTCTTCCAAGAACAGACTTCTAAACACGCATGTAATGCGTGCACACACTGCTCTCCTTGAACCCACAGCTAAAGTAGTTTCAGGTTAATGCATCCACTCAGTCTGAAGTGGTCAGTGCTAAGAAATATGCGCTCTGGTTTCTACCTGAGTCATGCATACAAAGGTGAAAAAAAGTAAACATTTTTAAGTTTGATTCAACTTCACACAATGAAGAATCAAAAGAAAAATAAATCAGTTCCTTTCCCTTAACAATGCAGAAGTTTCAGATTAGCCAGGTGATAAATTCCACCTTTCATTTTATTCTCTTTCAAGATACAAAATAATGTAAAACTTCTTTGTTTATTATTTGTTCATTTAATAGGAATAAAATATGAGTAGTATTTAATTTTCTTCACTAGTCATTTCTTCTACTAGTTATTTGGCAAGATCTGTAAATGCTGACCTCAAATGGATTTGAACTTCCTATACTTTATGCCCTTAGATTCTGCCTCTCACACTATATTCTTCCCTATTCCAAAGACATAGTTCAGTAGGAGATAAAGTGGATTAAAGACATATTGAGGATTATAGATTATGCAGTTAGAACAAACACAGGCAAGTATTTCAAATAGCTGACCCTACAGAAAGGAATCACATTCTGTTCTCAAGATGATATACAAAAATAGAAAGCGTATTCTAGTAGGAAAATATTTACTTAATAATTTATCATTTAAGAACTACTACTATACAAATTAAAGTACAAAGACAGCATGTTGAAATCAATGCAAAGATATATACAGAATTATTAAAATACAGCTTCAATTTTGATTGTAATTGGGTTTACAAAGTTTACTCTAGTCCAGCATGAATCACACTTCTGTTTTCCCCTACAGTCCTACGTCTAAAACTCATTCCAATTTTTTGGGTAGGAGAGGCTGAGAAACACTGTACTGCAGAAAAGTCTAGAAATAAAAGGATAAAAATCTCAAAGTATCCAGCTGGAAAGAAATGCCAATGAGATATAAGATTCAATTCAGTCCAGACATTAATAACTTCTTTAATGATCTATATGATTAAAATAGCATATAGATAACATCTTCTGAGGATATTAAATACGGAACTTTGAGTAGCAGTAAAGTCAGAAATAATACAAAGGAACCTAAGCAAATTCCTTACATAGCCTGAAAATAAAGTGAAATTCAGTATCGAAAAATACATCTGGGAAAAATAATCCCAAATATAGATATTCAGTATGGACAAGAAACCTGGGAAACAACAACGCAGAAAAACTGCATTAACCACAAATGCAGCATGAGCTCAAAAAGATGGGGGAGTCTATTTGGCCATGGAATCTAGGAATAGGGGAGAAGGCTGAATTACTTTCCTTTCGCCTATTTGACTCCTCTCCTGAAAATAAGCACATGTGGGTGGGCAATCTATTCAACTATCTTTGCTGCAGCCCTGGACACAAGACAGGTCCTGTTGTTCAAGACAATTAAAACAACATGGGCAAAAATATTACTAAGTACTGAATGCTTCCTCTAAAGAGACTAACTGTAATGAAATATAGGCTGTGCTTTATTACTGAATATTATGTGGTGTTGTAGAGCTTTTCTGTTATATTAGAAATATCGGGGGATTTCATACAGAAGTATCCAAAAAACAAATAAACATGAAAATACATTAATTTCCAAACTATGTGCTTTATTGACCATGAAGGCTTGGCACATTTCACCACAAGTTGAAATAACTTTGAGGATGTTGGCTCTCAAATGACTTTCTGCTGTAGTGCAATACCTGCTCACACTAGGATGCAAAACAAAGGGAGATCAACAATGAACTCCTGGCAAATGAGGTCACCTCAGAATCTATTCTGAAGGACATGTCAGTCCTCGTCTCTGAAAAATCCTGGATTGGGAGAGTTTCTGCAACAGGAATGACTGTTTCTTCCCAAGCAGGAAAAAAAAGAAACTTGCTGAGGACATAGTTCAAAACCTGGTCTTAGCCACCTCTGTTTCTAGATATTATGCCATTTCTTCATCAGGAGAATACCTTGAAAAGTTAAGAAAAATACTGTTACATTGCTAATATAAATTTGAATCTCTCCAATCGCCTTACACTCTCTCAGAACCAGATCAGAAGTATCTACAGAAAGTCTAAGTATTATTTGGGTTTCATAAGGGTTAGTTTTTCTTTTGTAGAAGGGCTGCTTTGGGGTACAGATGTCCGTCATCGTCATCCCCCCGCACCCCCAGGTGTATTAGTTGGAAGAATTTGTCCCACTTGAGATCCAGAGCTACCTTAACCAAACCTGAAACTTAGCCCTTCTTGCCCATGAAGCATGGTGCTCCAAATGCTGTTTGTTGAACTTGACTGTGCGCATTATGGATGTGGTAGTTTAGGGACAGCAGGACACTGAAAGAACAGGAAGGGGAACAGACTTGTCCTGTGGAATTCAACACATTTTTCCTGCCTTTGGAATTCTCTACTATTAGAAGGAGACAAAATATTGAGATACTTGAATGACATTACTGACTCTGCGGTTGTCTTTTTGTTAAAAGACTGAATCCTTTGGATTTATTACTTCTTCCTGAAATTAAGGAAGAGTGAGAAATTTCCCTTTGTGACCTGGAATTTCACAGTTGATAGGACAATGGGATAAACATAACCTCAAACATTTTGTTCCTTTCTCCTTCCTTGCCACGACTCCTTTGACTCCTCACAATGAAGCATTTAGAACTTTCCAGGAGCCTTTTCACTGCCTTCCTTATGCCTAACCCACAATATAGATCCCATTTGCTCTTTTCTCTTAATATTGGGACTCGCTGCAGTTCATTAAATCTCATTAGCCACAAGTAAAGTCTGGCTGCTCAGATGATATTCTAAAGCAGTTCACAGCAATGGACACTTTTTTTAAGATTATGGCATCCAAAATACAGGCTAACAACCTCGTTGATATGCTGTCTCTTCCTCAAAGTGCATCTAAAAAGCCCTGCATTCCAGCCCTCTCAACACACAGAACAGCTCTGCTCCTGTACCTTTGCATCCAAAATACCATGAGACAATTGCACTGCTTTTGAAAGAGCCAAAGGCAGATGCCAGAACTTTAGTCACAAAATCCATCACAAGACAGACAATTCTGGAGCTACTCTTCTCAGGAGGACTAATAACCACTTCTCTCCATCATCATTTCTAGTACTAAAAATAGAAACTAAAACTATAGCAGTGTTTATTCTTGAGTAAAATACCTGTTAAGGTCTAAGTTCAGCCAAAAGCAGATAAAGATTTCTACTAAGAACCTCTATAAGAGGTAAATCACAGCAGTGGTTATTTACTTTCTCGCCCTTTGTTTTGCCTTTTAACCCTTTCTGCATTTTTAAAACATGCACAGAAATTTCAACCACTGCAGTTTCTTAGCACTGGTGGAGAGGAGGGCTCTGTTTCTTCTAATAATAAGTTGGGGAGTATGGTCTGATTACTGAAACAGAGTGATGATGGAGCTGGCACGCTTTTCACAGGGTGGGTCTCCATCCTGGCAGGTCTAGTCTTGTCTTCAGAAGTGCAAACAACCACTATCAACACACTGATGGAGCTTGGGAAGAACAGACTGTTTTTTTTCTTTAGAAATATAGCTAATGTTATTATACTGAGATTTTCAATAACGTCTGCTATCCACCCCGCCTGGAGCTTGTTTTCACATGTATCAGTGAGTTTTATCACCCTCTTGTGGAAAAATAAGTGAATTGTACCCATTAGAAGTTACAGGAAGAAGAAGTGGGAGTAAGGAAAGCAGCGATAAACAAGCAAAGAAGAAAGAAGAAGTGTGGGCTGGGTGGAATAAAGGGAAAGTGAAGGAGAACCAAATGACTAGTTACACAGTACCACCTCAACTTCTGCAAAAAGTTATCCCAAAAATGTTACTTGAAAACACCAAAGATAACACACTGCCAAATTTATTCCCTTAGTAACACTGACAATATTCAACAAATAAGTTACGTTCTCTACAGTGATTCAAGTACTGTCTCAGCTGTAATCACCACCTTTTGCACCTTTGTTTCCACATAGATGGGAAAACATATTCTCTAGAAACAGCTTTGAATAGTTAACCTTGTGAGAAGTCAGAAAACACATACTAGATAGACTTTATAATTTATAAAAAGACTGCATCTAACATCTATGCCCTGCTGTTGGAACGTGAAAGGGGAGAGCACATGAGGTAAACTTCCCAAGAAAACTAACGGAAGTTTAGACATTCACATTACATCCTACTGGGCAACATAAAAGAAAAATAAGAATATTTAACTCCTCTAAAATCTGGAATCATCCTTTTGTCAGTTTCTGACTATTCCCAATATCATTTTGTAATATGAGAAACTTAAGTTGCAGCAGTTTTCCTTTACAACCTAATCCATATATAATTGACAATGTAGTCAAAACCTTGAGAGCAACACACAAATTTACTGCCACCTGCATTTTAAAACTTGAAAATCCAAGTTTGGTATAAGCACACACAAAAAAGAAGCCAGGAAAGTCACAATAATATTAAATTAAACTCATAACACTGCAAAGAGGTAGAAAAATCCCAAACCACAAAAGGCCAGTTCAGATATGGCAGATAAATATCACAATCACAGTGAAAAAATGAGAGCTCTCACACAATATATTGTTAGAACTTCCTGAAAATCTTTCAGGAATCCCACAGAAAACTACAGCCCACATACAACACAAACCACTGTTATTTTTTCTTAAAATTCTCCAAGCATTTTTTCACACTAGACCATGTTGGCCAAGGCTCTGTCCAAGCTGGCTTTGAACACTGCCAGGGATAGAGCATTTACCAGTACTTTTGGCAACCTGTTCCAGCGCCTCACCACCCTCACAGTAAAGAACTTCTTTCTTACATCCAACCTGAACTTCCCCTATTTTAGTTTAAACCCATTACTCCATGTCCTATCACTACAGTCCCTGATGAAGAGTCCTTCTTCAGCATCTTTATAACCCCCCTTCAGATACTGGAAGGCTGCTATGAGGTCTCCATGCAGCTTCTCCTCTCCAGGCTGAACAGCCCCAACTTTCTCAGCCTGTCTTCATACAGGAGGTGCTCCAGTTAAAGTGTTTTAAAATAAAATTACTCCATTACATACTTTGTTTTCATGCAGTACAACTTACTGCTTAATGTCAGACAAACTGTGACAACTGATTCCCCTATAGCTTGACTTCAAGACCTTGTTCAAAACAATTTTTTCAATCAAGCGCAACAACTAAGGGCGCAAAAGTCTTACACCAGTTCTTTGGACAGCCACCTTATCTTTTGCAAATGCTTTATAAAGATCCTCAGACTGTAGCTGCAGCAATTTGTTTTTTTTTTATTTCTAAGCAGATAACCACCCACACAGAAGCCATCAACCCTGTATAAAAGTTCACCACCATTTCAGTTCTGCTGAATTAACTGTTTGAGAAGACACTGGAGCAACCACATCACTAATATTAGAAGGTGAAATGTTTTTAACAATCTGTTTATACTGTGGCCCCACAGACACTTATCTCAGCACAAATGAGAGGCAGTGCACTGTGGTACATGCTTGGGAACTTCTCAAAGAAGTTTCACCGTCAGAAAAAAACCCCTCATGTAACTGCATCTGCAATGAAGACTGCATAACCAGTGAGGTTTCAAACTAAGATAAGCTCTGCCATATCCTTCTGAAAGAAGACTGTAGTATTTTTCTGAGATTTTCTTTAATTTCTAATGTTCATCCACTGCTGCTATTTGTGAATTATACAGTTACCAAGATTACACGGTCCCACCACTAATCCATAAATGTCCAACCCTACCAAAACTCTTTGAACTCTGAGTCCCCTCATCTGTTACTTTTAAGGATTTTTGCCTGACTGAGCCAAAGAAACAGTAGTAACTTGAATGAAAAAGCTGTAGATGAAAGGGAGTTACCCTGCATGTAAAAATAGTTTTCTGTCCTCCTCCCACTCCCCAGAAAGCATAAATGAAAGTGCTCTTTTCTCAGGGAGGCAGTAGCTTACAACAGATGAATGTGAAGGGCCTGCTTCCTGACTATAGAGCTTTATCAATGAACAGAATTAGTATCTCACTAAAAGTATTGAGTTTTAAAAACAAAACAAAAAATTAAATAAGCTCAAACTCTAAACTTTATCTATGACATATACCTGCATATAAATAAATTATATTTACTACTATACATATTTGATGTAAACCCACAAATTTTAGATACACAAAATTCCAGAGATATTAAAAAAAATATACCTTTCACAACAGTAAAGTTCCAGCAAAATCAATTATAAAGGCAGCATTATACTTCAATAATCATGTATACTACATAGAAATAATTGCATGGCTAAGCCAGAACTTTTATTTCTCAAAGGAAAGGAAAATAAAGGAGGTACTTACTACAGAAACAGGAGGTTCTATTACAGACCCATAGGGTTACACTTGAACACACAGAAGAAAAATGTAATATTATTAAAGAAATAAATAATACCAGGAAACATATTAGAGAGACCCATTGTACAAATACAGACTGAAAACAAAAGTTTCTAATGATGGTAAAGTCTAAGTGCTCCTGCAGAAAATTACCAAGAATTTAGACTCAATGCTGTGAAAAGTACAGAAATACATTTTACAGAGTGACTACAAGTTACTTCACTGTTTAAATAACTTTAAAAAAAAAAAAAAAAAAAGAAAGATGAGGGAATGATGATCATTCCTTAACATTTCAAATTTCCAGCAGGTAGACTTCGAAATTCTGGAAGTAAAACAATTATACTGAAGGCTTCAGATTAAAAAGCAAAGCAAGGCAAAACAAACCCACCTTCCCACCTTTCTTCTCCCCCACAAAAAAAACCAAAACAAAACCAAACCAAAAAAAACCCCACCACTATGGCAACAGGAAAATCACCAGACCTAAAGAGACTTAGAAATAAATAAATACAACTGAATGGAAATATTAGAAGATCAAGGCTAAGCTGACAGAGTTTCTCAGCAACCACAGTTTCATTAATACACTGTTAAGATAAGGAGGTATTCTTCTATTATGATCTAAACTTTAAGTCAGCATTTCTACCCATTCTCTACAAATGTGGCTATACAAAACTGTATCTCAATCGTAGGAGACAATAACAAGCAGAGAAAAATTCAGAAAGACACAATGTTATTAGTATATGGCCCTTTCTAAACACCAACAAATAAATACCTTTTAGAAACAATCAGAAATCTTTAAGATTATTGCAAAGAATTTTCCTGCAACCACCAGATGTTGAAATAAATAAAGTTAAGTACATATTAAAAAACAACTATCAAGACCACAAGAGGAAAGTGAAGAAATTAATTACATATGACAAGAACCTCATATACCAATACTTCATAGAAGAAAGCCGGAGAGAGACTTTTTGTAAGAGCATGTAGTAACAGGACAAGAGGGAATGGCTTTAAACTGAAAAAAGGGAGATGTAGGATAGGTATTAGGAAGAAATTCTTTCCTGTGAAGGTGGTGAGATACTGGAACAGGTTGTCCAGAGAAGCTGTGGCTGCCCCATCCCTGAAATGTTCAAGGCCATATTGGATGGGGCTTTGAGCAATTTGGTCTAGGGCAAGGTGTCCCTATCCGTGGCAGTGGGGTTAGAACTAGATGATCCTTAAGGTCGCTTCCATCCCAAACCATTCTATGATTCCGTGAAGTCCTTCTCACATTTGGGATCGTGGTCCTATTCCCATAATATAATGATCAAAACCAAACAAGTGAAAAAGGTATTTTCCCTTTTTGACCATGCAATGCTCTGCTGTTGCCACTACAGAAATTCCATAATCCCATGGAAATTATCTGATAAATGTACTAGAAGCTCAATAAATTTCATAATACTGAGGTAGCAAACCAATTGGTATTGTTGACAGAGAACTCCTGTTCCAAGTGCCTATTTTAAGGAAGAAAAGTTTTCTAAAAACAAAAATCATACTTTTGAGATGTTTTCAACAAAAATATGTAATAGTTTCAGAAAACCAGAAAGTAACTTACACTAATCATATCAGATCATTGGAAAACGTGGAGGATGATGGGAAAACATAGACACACCTTGAAATTACAAAAATGGGATACACAGATTTAAAATTTAACAGTCTTACTTTTGGATGGTTTGCTTTACCCAACTTACGTATTTTTAATGAGGGCAAGGGGGATGGGAATAATACTGTGAATTGTATGCAAATGTTTTGTCCAATTTCTCAAGATGCTAAAAGTATTCATAAGGCATATGATCTTTTTAGACATCTATATGTATGTCTTCATCCTCTGGGTACTCCCATACCATTACAGATACTGGCAGAAACACAAATTAACTCCCCCTTATACAGGTAAAACTGAAACTGCTCTGTTTTCATGTGTCCAGTACTACAGGATACTTTTTTCCTACCAATTGCTTTCTAACATTGCACTCCTATTGATCCACCTCTGGAGCCCAAGTAAAAAGAGTACAAAATAAAATAATACACCTACCCAATGCACACACAGTACTATCTTCCTTTACAGTGCAAGCATGATCTGATGCATGCCACAGACTTGGTTAACAAATTTGGACTGGGTTAGACTCAGGCTCAGAAGTGGAAATACTCAATCCTGGAAAAGGACCTTTCACCAGGACTGCTGTCTCACATCCAGATACCTAAGGCACCTGCCAGCCTTGATGATACCAACAGTTCCTTTAAAAATAAAGCAAAAATCAAAAGCCATAATGCACTGCAACATACAGTTGCTGGCAAGAGCCTGCAAACATTTAAAAATGCATGTGAGATTGAAACATACGCAAGAGTACACATAGTAAAAATACAGGCCAATTGTATCACAATTCCCATATGCACTTCTCATCCCGTTCCTCTACACTTGAAGCAAAGGAAGAAGGCTGGGTTTAAAATGTTCTATTGGATATTAGTCACATTTAAAAAGATAACTCCAAATTAAAGTCACAACACAAAAAATAAAAATAATTAAATTTTCTGAAAAGTTAAGACCTTACTGTAAGCAAACCAAACCGCTTTTTTGGCCTGTGGCTTTTGAAAGCCTAAACCCAGTCCAGCAGAGCCTCAGAAGACACGTTATTTCCTAAATACATTAATTGTTTACAAAAAGATACAATACACACTTTAAAGCAAACAAACACCACAGTAACAACTTCATTTCTTTATACTTTTTTCTTACAACAAGCAATATGGAAAATTCCAGTTCTTCTTATTACATTTTCTAAGTAGCAGCTTATCCCTCAGACTTGTACACAGCATCAAAATATAGTTTCTTTTCTATTTTTCCTTCATGAAATACTTTTTTTACCAAATGAACAACAACACTGACTTATCTGTTTTTGCAATACGGGCATGTATGTTCACAGAATGCAACAGACTGCATTAAAACACTACCAAAACAAGCCATTTCACTATATATGACTCTGCCCCTAGGGAAAGGAATGAGAGCAGATAAGATGTGACAGATGTGTAGTCACGTCACTTAATATACTTCTGGAAGGTGCTCAAACCATTATGGTGACAGGCATAGTATAAAAACTTCCAAGGAATGGACTAAGCATTTATCTAGCTTTCTGCATACATGGTTCTTGTAATCAAAGAAGATACTGAAGTCCATAAAAGTGCTGTATGAGAGAAGGCAGCCTGGAAATGCCAATATGTAAAACAGCTATTTTAAAAAAAAAAAAAAAGAAAGAAAAAAAAAAAAGAGGGAGCATAGCATGTCTGTTTCTGTCAGCAAAGTTCCTGCATCATGAATATGAAATACATCTAAGGGTGAATTCAAAGTCTGCCCTCTAAAAATTTCCTGTACAAGAGTATTGCTGAAGAGGGTTAATTAAACTTGAAATTCACCCAAAACAAGAAGTTTAAATAAGCACCTATAGATCTCCAAACTGATTTCATTTTTCTGAGACTTTAAAAAGCTGTTTTGCTGAAATCTCTGCTCTAGTTTGGTTTGAAAGACACAAACAATAACGATAAAACTGGAAATCATATGGTTACTGGACTTAAGTAATAGGACTAGTCACTTGTTTGAAGGTAAGTGCAAACCTAAGAGTTTAAAAAATTAGGATTTTGGGGCAATTGGCCAAGAAAAGTATGAAAAATGCAGGAGAAAATAGTTTCCTCACTTCCTTCAGATTTAATAATTCTGAATGTCACAAATGGTCAAGAATATTTCCAAACAATAGCATGATTTTTAACTGCAAGTATCCCTTCAGCAGAGACCAATACCACTGCAGTTTCAGATAGACTGTTAGGCCCAAATCCTGCAAATTAATCTGCACAGGTAGATCCCTGTGCCTCTGGGAATATGCATTAAGTCATGGAGGGAAAACTAACTCACAGGATCAGATTCTTAATTTGAAGATGGACCACTATAACTCATTATGACACTAATCATAAATGCCTCATCGCCGATCTCTGCTCCCCATCTGTTTGCTTTATCTTATTATGGTTTTATATCTCAATCCACGGGACTAACTACAGTAGTCAAATTAAGCACCTGTATATGCCTCTGCTTCTGCAAGACCAGGTCTTCAGACAAAGGCAACATTTTTTGTTATGCTTGTGCACATGCCTGGTTTATTCCCTGAATGGGGCTACACAACAGAATTAAATTATTGTACATCAATGTCTTCATTTATACAAATCTCAATGTCTTTCAGTAATTCTCCCATTTAAACCACAGGATAAACTCCATTCACTTTCCGAAGGGTAGCAACTAGTATTTTCAAAGGAAAACACCTCCATACCAAAAATGACCTGCAAGAGTATAAAACTGAGCTTTAAAATTATTTGAAAGGTACACCTGCTTCTTTATCATACTGTCACAAAACAAGAAAAAGTCAGAAAATAATACTCATTGCAGACGACAGAGTCAAAGCTACTGGCACCAACTGACCCTACACTGAGAAATGCTAAAGAGAGTATCACTCTGCACCTATTCTCCTCTCTTCTCTGCTTCCAAGCTGGCCACTGTCAGGCATAATGCAGTAGGGCTGGACGTACCTTTCTTTTGACCCAGTATAGCCATTTGTGCATTCTTACAGGTGTTTCACAGAAAGAAGTCCCCAATACTCTAATGATAACTCCACTAGAACTAATCCTAGAATCCTACTTTTTACTAAATTAAAAGGCACACATTTTTACTAAATTAAAAGACACACCAGCCCCCATGGGGGGGGGAGCGGCGGTTTGTTTTGTTTTGTGGGAGGGTTTTTGCAACTTCTGTCTTATAAAAAAGTGGGGTTAAGAATGAAACCAAAGTGCAATTACACATTTATTACGTATTTCAATACCCTGATTAACAAATCTATCAAACAGGTAGAGGAGAGAAAATGGGAGTTACATTTGCCCACTAAACAAAAATGGGACAAACATAATATTAAACCTACTAATCTTCCTATTTTCCAGAATTATCAGCACCAACCATGCTTATTTTCACTATTTATAGCAGAAAATAAGAATAGCAATGAAAGAGATCCACAAATCTAAATAAACCATTTGAGAATTCAGTGCAAAAGCAATGCTTCTGAAAGGCAATTCCTGCTTCTTCAACAGACAGACATAATTCTGATAGGTGCTTTTGTCCCTTGGATTTGTACTGAAATTCAGTGACAACTGGAATTTAGGGGAAGCATTCAAGACATTACAGAGATACTGGCATACTTTCAAGAGTAGTATGCTGGATCATAATTTTCTTTCACAAATTAGAGGTTAAATCTGCCAGCAGAAACCCACCCAGAGCTGGGACACGCAGACTCTCAAAACAGTAGTGTCTTGCCTAAGACCTGATTGGCAGCATCCTCCCCCTTGAGAAGCTGCAGCTCATGGGACCTTTCGATTTCAAAACTCAGCAGAAATTAGTTGCTCGGAGCTACCCATTCACTAAAGGTATGAGAAGGGGTCCCATCTCCCCACTAATACCTTGTTGTAGGGCATTCAAAATATGCCTGTAGGCTGAATTTGGCCCCAATGTCTCAGGCTGCAAACCCACACATCAAGGAAAGATACCAAAAAAACGTTTCCCTCTGCTCACAGGTCAATTTACACTTACCAAAATTATTCTTCATTTGCATCAACTCTTGAGGAGTCACTAACTAAAATACTCATACATAGCCTGAGTGCCTTGAAATTTCAAGTCACGGTACAGGTCAACATGAGCATTTAAAACTTTCAAAAGTATTGCAAACAATTACCACACCCTCAAATTACTGATAAAATATTTTGTAGAGCTTAAATACATACAATTCTGGCATGAAACATTTCTTATTGCTGACAAAATCTCCCTGTGGTTTCTGGCAATAGAATACTTTGATTTTGGAAGTTGACTGTAGAGTAAAATTGTTACTGTTTTATTTATTAAAAGTCATTCTTGATCTTACCTTTTAGCAGAGGCAGGGGAGTTAACTCGATAGGCTTGCCCTGAGACCTAAACTGGGAGGAGCTTTGTGACCTCTTCTGTCTGGCTTTTCTGACGGACTTCCGAGAAAATCCGTCTACTTTATCCACTGATGGAGGAGTAGTTGGTGCTGAGGACATATCCCTACTGAAGGAAAACAAACGTTACCAACATATTCCAAGTGGGTAGAGATTAACCTCAATTTTCAAAAAAAATCATCTTTCTGCACCACTCTTTATTGACAAGTCACCCAGACAGAGTGAGAGCTAACCCATCGATGTATGTACAAATTGTATGGAATAAACTTAATGCAACTGTGTAATAATTCTTCTCACTTTTTTCATCTGTGTTTCCCAATTGCCAAAAATTCTGCCACAGAAAAATTCAGACCTAGTGCTTACATCGTTATGGGAATAGAACTTCATAAACCTGTATACTTGACACAGGATTGTAGCCTTAACTATAAAGCAATTTTAATTCATTCTGCAAAGGACCACACATGTGAAAGAATGGGTACACAAAAAGGGCAACTATTTCTTTGCCATTACAGTCATCAATATGCATAGGACAAAAAAAAAACAAAAACCTGAACATTTCTTCTGTCATATTTATTTGCCACACCTGCATACAAGATAATTAAGTATAGCAAAAAGTACTGCTATGCTTCACAATTTCAGTAACACTGACAAATTCTATATATTACCACTTTAGAAACACTCAGTTATTTTCTTGTGAGGCTCTATATACACAGTTATTCCACCTTCTGGAATTTCTGTAAGAATTGCAGTGTGGCAACCATAACTTTCTAAGGGCATAAACCAGACAAGGTTTGCAGGAGAGGCAAAGAGCCAAAAAAAGGTTTCTGCAAGCAAAAGTTTGTTTCTTTCCCAGCTCTATCAGCTAGTCTAAGAAATAAGTGTTGCTTCTTCCTAAAAAACTTGCCTTAGTACTCCTGCATCTGATTCCCTACTACTATGAAATACTGAAAGGAAACATTTAAACAGTGAATGAATCATCCAGCTATTGTATTTACCAGCCTTGTCCTGGCTGCTAAAAAGGCCCATCACATCTTGGTGAAATACATGAGTAATACTTAAGGGAAATGAGACAGGAGGAATTTAGGCCTACATATTCCATGCAACTTTATGTACACTTAACTTCACCAGCATGCGTACCTCTGCTGAAATCAGAGCCATCTGTGTTAATAACACAGTCATTAACAAGAGCAGCTCTGTTGATTTCAGTAAGGCTACCCACTTGTACAAAGTTAAGCATCGGCATAAGCATTTGCAGGATCTGGATCTTAGAACATGTCCTTGGAAAGCATTACTCATCCTCAGTGTCTGTTGACTTCAATTACC
This sequence comes from Psittacus erithacus, assembly GCA_009867235.2. NCBI lineage: Eukaryota > Metazoa > Chordata > Aves > Psittaciformes > Psittacidae > Psittacus > Psittacus erithacus. Next base: position 18,955 of record WYDI02006973.1, read on the forward strand.
AAAGTGACTCGTATGCTAAAAGAAGTTGATTCCACAATATAGAGAATACTTTAGAGTGCTGGTTTTATTAAAATATTTGGTTACTCATATGCTTCATAAATTATTAAATCCATTGAAACAGACATGTTTGGGTTTGTCTTTTGCAAGAAAAGCTTTAGAAAGTATTATTTATTGCAACAGTGTAAACAAGTTGCAAAAGATAAGAACTATTTAAAGCAAAATTAAGCATATGTGCATTAAATCTATCAAAAATGGAAGTATAAACTCCATTGCTTCTTCCAGGAAGCATGTGCAGCACCCAGAAGCTGAACTGTGCAGCTGGCATTACAGTAATGAAAAAGCCTTGTTCCATCTTTTTGATTTGTAGATATGCTTTCTAAATATAATATACTATCAGCAACATGAACCCATGCCTTAAACTGGTCTTGTTTATCATCTGGGGGAAAAAAATGCCACCATCATCAGGGCATTCAGGCCCCAGTCAAGATTAATAAATTAAAAAGCCAAACTGAAATAGAATGGCCTGTACTTTAGCAACCCACTTCTAAGATTTCAACAGTCCACCCAAAAAACAAGCAAACACAAAGTTACCTGTTACATAAACCAAATCTTGGAAATATGAACAAAAATATATTCTTAAAACCTAAATTACATGGTCCTATTTCTTCTCATAAAAAAAGAATCACCTCCTCATCACATGCATCAGTAAAGTGGAACCATTTCTGCAGAAATGTTTCCATGCTCTCTCAAAACTAAATTACAAAAATAAAATAATAATAACAATAATAATAATAATAATGGGTAAGGGCTAAAGTAGATCACTTAAACTGCAGGATCATTGTGTCAGCAAGAAGCTTTACTGACACTTCTTTGCTGTAAATTTAGTAACAGTTTCCCTAACCTGCTTTATAAATTATTAAAATCTAATTCTAATTCAACAAGACTACATCCAGTCTAACAACCTTACAGTAAACACTGATCTTTTTTTCATCTCTCCAAATGAACATTCGCTTCCCTGAATACACTATCACAGTGAAATACACTGTTTCAAAGAACGGCGGGGGGGGGGGTGTATTATTTATTGTGCGCGAATGGCAAAGCTGCAAACACAGCCACTGCTTCTTGGTTCTTTCAGCAAGGGATCTTAATTTATTCCCCAAGTATTTTGGCAAATAGGAAGCCACGCACATCAGATCTGGTGGTCCCCGGGGTAGGGGGGGTGCAATGCACAGAGAGGCGAGCGGACGTGAAAATACCGACGGATACCACCACCGGGGAAGGAGCCGGAGGCTCGCTCCCCGCCCGGGGAAGCAGAGGTGTAATTAGCTGCTTCCCGCCTGCTGCTATCGGCTGTCAATTCCAGAAGGGAGCCGCGGAGCACCGCTGCTGGAACATGTCCTCCGCGCAGCCCCCCGCGCCTCCTCACCGCCGCCCGGCCTCCCCCCCCGGCCCGCCCGCGCCTCCTGCCCGCACCGCCGCCGCCTCACCGCTCCCCCGCGGGCCGGCGCAGAGGGACGGAGGGATGGAGTTACCTTGACTCTCCTGGTAGAGAAGCCGGAGACGGGAGGAAGGCGGCGGCTTGAGCCGGGCTTGGTGAAGCGCGGCCGATGCCTGGCGGCGGCGGCCCGATTATAGTACGCGCCGGGCTCAGTCCCTGCCGCGGCGGCGGCGGCGCAGGAGCCTGTAGGCCTCGGCGGCGTTGGCGGCCTCCCCAGCGCAGGGCGGCGTTGGCGGCGGGTTCAGGAGCGGGCGGCTGCTCGGGCTCCGCTCAGTCCCATGCACTCGGCGCGGCCCGCTGCCTGCGATGGCTGCTGCCTCTTTCACATTCCCGGCGGAGCCCTGCGGAGGGGCCCTGAGGAGGCGGGGGGGGGCGCGAGGGGAGCCGAGTGGGGGCCGGGCTGAGGGGGAGCGGGGGGCGCGGTGCGGGTGGGCGGGGGGGGGCGGGACGTGCGTGCGGCGCGGCGGGTGTTCA
>WYDI02006974.1:0-15468 GCA_009867235.2 Psittacus erithacus
GCTGTTCCCAGACCGAAAGTCAAAACCACAGCACTGCACCAGCTACTAAGAAGGAGAAAAATGACTGCTACTGCTGAGCCCAGGACACAGATAATCCCCATACCCCTTCTTTCTATCTCTTCCTCTCAACAAAATTCTCTCCCCTCCACAGGTGACAGCTACTTCCTTTTGGGAAGATCTGAAGCACAGCCAATTACATCCAAAGCAATTGCTTGCATGTTGTATTTTGCCTTGAAATTTTGTGCTTCTCTCAGGCCTAAGGAAGGGCTTGCATCCCACAGCCATTCTTTTACTCCTGCAAGTACCTGCCAGAACCACAGAATAGCTATCAATTTATAACAGTGTTTTACATTTCTAATATAAGACTTGAATCCTTAAGGTAGGTGAAAGAAAAGACTAAAAACGAAGATAAGGAGGAAAGGAAGTAGAATTCAAACAGGACAACTGAGAGACAGAAGAGATTTGCTGGATGTAATGCTGCAGCTCTCTGTCCTTTAATACAGATTAGGAACCACCATCAGGAACTATCTGAACATGACAGCAAACAGAAAAGTGACTACAACTACTTGTATAGTTTGTAATTGGAGTTTAGGAGAAATGCAAACACCACTTCAGGAAGTTCTGCTTATTCCCCAGCCAATTATTCCTAAGCAATATGGCAAGATCAAAAGTAAGCTTTATCTATGTTATTCTTAGGGAAGAGGTCCTGACTTGGTACAGTTCTGCTGTGTGGTGTTCTCACTTGCATGCTTATTTTGCCCATGTGATTAAGAACTCAGATTATTATACTCAGTGAAAGAAAACTGACATCTTTTATTTTTAGGATAGCGAGTAACACCTGGTATGGCAAAGAGACCATCACCTTCAGTTTTGAAATTTGTGACAAAACATTTTCCTTTCTATTAATGAACTGAGCAGATCATAGGTTTTCTAAATCTTCCATTATATAAACTCCTTTATCATAGTTTCCTAACACACTCTGCTTTTGTCAAATCTGACATTTGAAAAATCTAAGCCCAAATCAGAAGCACAATCTTTCAACTTGAAGTTACATTTCAGGTTTTTTGACTTGTTTTTTTCTGTGAGAGCTGTTTTATTTTCAAGTTCTATAATATTTTCAGTGTGAAAAAAGAAATAAAAATACATCTTTACCGTAGGGTAAAATATCCAGTCACACTTGTATGATTTTAATGGGACTGCTATATGAAAATAGAAGAATATTAAAAATTGTGAAAGAAAATTCTGGTTTACAAGAAAGAAAATTAACAGCTAAAAATTCACTTTGGTGCATAATGAGCGGATAACTGACACTCTGGGGATCTCTATTGTCTATGAGAACACACATCCTAATAAAAAGAAAATTAAACACTATACCTTCTTAAATAGCTCCAAAATATTAGCAACTTTCATAAAACTAAAAACCGGGGAAGAAAAAAAAAAAAGATTCAGTGTGCTCCAAAAGGTAAACATTATATTTTTATGCGTATAACCCCTGCATCAGAAAACCTATATGCCTCTGAAATTACAAAATGTCTTTGAATTTGTTTACATGGATTACCTGCAGTGCAAGATAACCAGATCAAAAGAGAATGAAAAATAAAGATTGACAAAGATGTGATTATCACATAGAACCAGTACAACTGAATGCATTCTTTTCAAATTATAGAATAAAATTATAGAATCATTTTATATAAAATTCAAGATCAGCAGCAGTCACCACACCACGCACATCATGTTACTGACAGCTGTAGTGCTTTCATCATGGTACTTGAATTCATAGTTATAGTTGAATATGGAGATAGGCTGCTGTCTCTTTCCTTTCCTGAGAAGCAGTATGTCAAAGCTTGAGCTTGGCATGTGTACCATAATGGTAAATTTATTTCATAAACTTTTGTGTATAGACTGCTCAAACACTTCCAAAAAAGTTGTGTATTTTATCTGTTCGGTAGGCAAATACAACATCCTTTAGGCCAAACATTATTCTTACAGTGCTGTAACTTCTTTCTCAAATTACAGTAATCCTGAAAGATCTCATTAAATAAAGACCCTACCTACTGCAGTTACACAATTAACTTTCTTCAATGACATCTTTGATATCAATGTGTACAGAATCAAACACACAGGTTAACTGAAAACATCCTTTTTGCTACTCACAGCAAGAATTCTTGATCCAGTTTGTCATCATTCTTCCATTCAACAGATGTACTTGAAATATAGCCCCATTAAATAAGCATTAATTAATGTAGCTCCATTAATTAAACATTTCTGAATTAAGCAATGTACCACTTTTTCCTATATCACATAGAAAGAATAATGCCTTTCATATCAGTTTCATTGACATTGCTTGTCATTGTTTTTATCAAAAGCAGAGGCATTTAATAAAAATTGCACAAATTACTTGTGATTTCACAAATTACTCTGTAAAAAGATTCACTTGTTATTAAACATTGAATGACAATTTTCAAAAGCAAAATTTTCCTAATACATATGATGACTTTATACACATTTAGCACCAGCCTGGATCATTTCTACTGTGGAAAGGTTTTTTTTCCATTCCACAGCTTCATAAAAGTCACTGCTACTAACGAGATTCAGCTGATTTGCCTTCACCTTTATGCAAAGCTGTTCAATAGAATCTTTAAACAAGCATGCCTCCTGCATGTTGAGAGTCAAACCCCTTTATTTGCTAGCATAAGGAAACACAGCTGACCCATTACAGCTATCTAGACACAGAGGTCTAGAAGTACCTAAGAGGTAAGCTTGCAGGTAAAGAGGAAAGACATTGCTGCAAGACCAGTAGAAACAAACTAGTTCAAAACTGCTTAAAAATACTAAAAAAGTAATTCTTCAAACAGGTAGAATTATTTTGTGCATGAGCAAAAATGTTGATATATTCATATAGTAAATACGAACAGTTGAACATTTATAATTTGTGACATGAAACAATATTATTTCAGGCACTGTGATAGAGCTTTTAGTACACAGCAGTTGTTAGTGTGCATCCTGACTAAAGAACCATACTTCGGAAGTGTAATAAAGGTAACTGTACTAAAGAATGCAACCATAATACTCCCTCTACTACCAAGTTTTTCGAAAGGCTAAGTTCACTCCAGAAAATATTACAAGGAAAAAAAAAAAATACTAGGAGAAATAAATGGCTTCAGCAGGTTAGGTCTTCATTAATTTATCCTTAAGCATATCAATTTTTCTTTTTAGGATTAATTTTATGTCTGAATCCATATTCAAAGCAAATTATGCTATTCCTGTTTCATCAGGTCTTTTAAAGCATTTTCCTTAATTTTCTTTATTAAATCTTCACTCATGACAAATCAGTTAAATATTCTTTCTGCAATGGTCACTGTCTTTTCTTTGTTCTTTCTTGGTTTTCTGTACTTTCATAGAATAAGGGTATTTTTATTTTAAGTCTGTGAAATGCAGCAGATTTAGGAAGCAGTAATAACGTCATTACATCAACACTGTTTTGTGTTTCTCCAGCTTCTAAGAACCCAACAACAATGAATCACTTCTACAACATAAAAAAAGAAAGAAAAAAGAAAACCCTAAATTTTAATCTTTCAGAGTCAGTAAATGAATAATGTCTTAACATTCTCAAATTTGATGAATATACAAACAGGAGAATTATGTTTATTAATTCCAAATTCATGCAAAAAAGAGAGTCACGCATCTAACAGCTGGCAAACTTAAGTCCAATCCATTATCCTTCAGACAGTAAATGTTTTCTCTGTTGAAAGCAACAGGTCTCAAGGATTTTTGATAAAGCACACTTCCGTACTTTAAGGTGTTATGCAATAATATACAAAGACAAAAAAACATACAGCTGTACTGCAGTTACGCATGACATAAGCTCCCATGTGGCAACTCCAACCCTGGTTTGTAAGTCTCTCATTCCTAAATTATTCCATAACACCAAAATGAGTTTTGTTTAGGGCTGACACACCAAAAACAGATATAAACCAATTTTTCTAAGGACAGCAACCTTAGGTTAGTCATAACCAAAAAGGCATAAAGTCAGGGTTTTGTGCTTTGATGACATAAAATCCCTATTGCAATTTCCACTAGTCTCTGGACTGTTTTGCAACACACACTATCAAGTCTACACAAGACCTTTTTAGAATAGGAGATAAATGGAGCACAGAATTGCTCTGTCCTGAAAAGACTCCTTTGATTTTTTTCTGCATCACCTATAAAATGTGATACTGAACTACCACACAGGGAATAATTTTAGACCTTGCTAAACAAGGATTATGAAATACAGAGGAACTACTGTGAGAAATAACAGAAACTACAGGGACAGAATGCAAAGGCTCTAGGCTGTCCCTAACTAAACGTGGCATTCTGATTAGGAAAAATAATAACCATTGCTTCAAAAGCAAAGTTCAGTATCAGAGTTCAATTACTCTTTTTTCCCCTCCATTCCATTAGTTCTTGCCTAGCAGCTTATGTCACAGCTGTATCTATTTGTCTCTAACTCACTTCAATTAGATTGTGAAAATCAGGGCATTATCATTAGAGAGCTCTGTATCTCCACCCAGAATACCTATTCAATAAATCTGCTGAGGATGTCTTAGCAGCAATACAGTGTGGAAACTTCATACTGGAAGGGTAGGAAGCAGCAGATGAAGGCTACTGTGCAAGGCACTCATTCCTCAGACTTCATTCAGCACTTCTGTGCTAAATGGTCATGACTTCACATGCTCAAAGCTTAAGAAATACATGTATCCTAGTAGTAAACAGAAACTAAGTCCAGATGTATATTGAAGGGTACAGAAGTGACCCTGGACTCCTTGGCTGCAAAAGAAGGAAATAACTGAAAAGAGTGGGGCCCAAGGCCATAGCACAGTATCCTCGGTTTCATCACTAAACTTAATGATTTGCAAGAGTAAATCCTTTGGTACTGAGATTTCCATGATCATATCCATTGCCATGTCTAACAAAGCCATATTTTCTCTAAGGAATAGAAATAGAAATGACAGATAGGTTGTTAAAATAGAAAAATAATATGCTATGCTGTATTCAGCGCTGCAAAAAATTACAGGGAAGGCAATATTAAATTACTTCAGAGACATTCTGCAGCAGAAATAAACCACGATTAGAATAATAGTCTCTAATGAAATTAAAATCAGTATCTCAAGGCTTATTGTCATTTTTGGAGAAAAGTTAACACCATCTAACTTTTGCATAAGGACTTAGAATAACACCTTTCTCTACTACAATTTTCTCCACAGAAGTCAGCTGCTGTTGTTCTTCTCTGTCTCTGCACACCTTAGCTCCCGGCATTACAATCCGTTAATGCAGACTCAATTTCTATGTCTAGCCAATGAAAAATAACTGCTCCTCTACAACAAATATAGATCTTCCTAAGACAACTAAATTTTGGTCTCTAGCATATTCTTACTGATAAGTTTTGCCACCTCATGAAGACTTGTAAAATTTAACTTTTAGCCTCTGGAATATTTTCCAATGACAGAGACAATATCACCACCTTATTTGTCTCCTAAGAGGAATAAACACTTTCTTTGATGCTCATTTCTTTCTGATCCTCAAGTCCAGACTGTAAATCTTGCAGATTCCTTCTTCATAACTAAACTAAGATGTGGCCTATCCACAAAGCAGCTTTCTCGTCAATATGTCTTCATTACTGCGAGGTGGGCAAAGTTATTAATACAACTTAGTAAAGAAACTGCTTAAAAGGAACAAAAACGTAGAAGCTGAAGGAAAGGAATGTCAGCATAGAGTATAGTTTATCTGGGCATTGTTTCAAGTGCCTCATTAAGCAGTTAAAATAAATCAATCAAGACATAATAAAGCCAGAGCTTTGCTGCCTGGTGAACTCAGGTGAAGATAACGTTTTGAGAGCTGACAGTCAGTGAGAAGAATAACAGGGAGAACATAAACACTTGCAAAGACACCGTATAGGCCTGTAAGACTATCCAAAACTGAATTTTGGAGGTAGAATCCAACGAGGTTTAAGTCAAACATAAGAGAGACTGAGAAACTGCAAGGAGGCTGGAAAACACTGAGTTAGTTAATACAGAACCAGTTATTCCAGTGAAAATCTACAATTGAACTGCTACAACCTCATTCAAAGCCCACTTAAATAGCATACGAGTCCTTCTGCAAGCTTAGAATCAGCCTGTCTGGAAACACAGGGCCTGAAAGAAAGATTAGAATGAACCTGTGAAGTCAGCATGGTTTTCATCTTTTACTTTCTGTATCTGATAAACTCAGATTTTGTTTGTTTAAAGCTTCCAGAGTACTTACATATTAAGAAATATTTAACTTCTATCTCCATACTTATATAGTACACACTTCAAAATATCAAATTGCCAAAAAAAACCCAACACTGCAGTAATAAGGAATGACAAAGAAATCCTCCTTGTTATTGTGTAAAGAAATCTAAAATTCCAGACCTACCCAAAAAAATCTTAAGAATATTAGGGCAAAACTGTCTTAATAACAACTTTTATCCTATCAGCAGTTCAGTTATAATGTGAATTTAGACTGCAGCTTTAACTATGAAACAAAATGTAAATCACCTTACCTTTCACACAGACAGGTTGTATCTGAACCTAGATGGTAAGAATCATTATATTCATATGCAGCAATTAAAATAAACTATGTAGAAGGGCATAAATGTGATCAAAACAATGCTTCAGGAGCCTGGAAGCAAAGTATTTACAGATAAGGAATATTTTCCACTTTTCAAAAAGAATTAGTGAGAGACTAGGAAGCCAAAAGTCTCTTTTGATCAAAAAATTCAATACACATTTTTAAAAACTCCACAGTAGTCTTGCTTCAGAGAAAATTAGTAGGTGAAGGAAAAGCAAAATTATACATTTAAAGAGGAAAACAAAAACTATGAAACACCTACAAAAGTAATAGTATTGAACTGGTTTAATTTTTTGTCTTTTTAAGGAGCTTTGAGTAGAGCAAGCATCCTCATGCGCTTACTTTTTCTTATACAGTTAAATTTCTTTAGGCTAGTATTTGACACCGGTGGATTTCCTCATTTATAAATAAAGGAAAACACCAGAACACAAAGCAGGTTGTTCAAGACAATATTCTTCTATTACTAAGAAAGAACCAAACTACTTAATTGGAAATTTAGAGATTCAGAAATTTTGACATTCATTAACTATTACAAATCCCAGTCTCCAGTTTGGATATTACAACATTTATATACACATACACACACACTCTCTCTAGAAAAAAGAATCGAAGGTAGCATCAGATTTTCATATTAAGAATTTTCAGATTAATCATACAGCTTACTTATGTAAGAAATAGCTTCAAAAGCTGAAGCTGCTAATGGGATATGTAATGGGAGGAAAAAAATGAGCTAAGGATTTTCTTCACTATTGTCAAACTAAAGAATCACTAGGGGAACAAAAAATACATTCACTTAAAATAAGGTTCTTCCAGTAGTAGAATTAGAACAGAGATTTGACATGTTAAGAAAAGGTTAATGGCATGTTCTTGCTCGTTATGTTAGAAGTGAAGACGAGAAATGAAATTTGAGAAATTTAAGACAAAGTTTCATCTTCATTCCACAGTTTTGCCTTTGACAACAATTTAATTCTTTTTAAAGAAAAACTGCTTATTTCTAAAGGAATGTTCCATGAAAAGAATTAATCTTTGACTGAAGCTTTTAAAAGGAAAGTAGAATCAGTGTTCACGTTTTCTTGACACTTTAACTTCTCCCTGATTATGTTTTGAAATTATCATCTGTTTTACCTGCCAACACCTCAGATGTATGCAATCTCACTACTAAGCTAATAGAGGTTTGATTTCCCTTGCGGATTTTAAGCAATATAAGTACATGATCTGATACATCTTCCCTGTTCTACCCCACTAAAGGCTGGAGTTTGGATCTCTACTGATACATGCACTTAAGCTTATTAATTTTTTCATTTTCAAGGTTCATTTACATTCTTGTAATGATTCCAAATCATAAAGAAATTAAAAATTATCTTCCACTGTGGAAGAACAATAGGGTAATACATAGTACCAATATTATAATCTAATCTTTATAATGTAGTGTGGTAATTTGCCAGAGGAAAAATATTGTTCCTTCTTGTTTCAGCTCACAAATTCTGAAGAAAGAATGCTCCAGTTTGTATATCCAAAGAGTAATTATGCATAAACTTTAGCTTTTGATTCTTCTTAGCGACAGTGGATGATCACAAAGCTCTCTGCCTCACCTTGTCTGAAAAATTCAAAAAGGAAGTTACATCTCTGCAGAATACTTTCACCAGGATGACTGTTTGCTCTCTCTAGAAATTTTCATTTTAATCTCTAAACAGAAGAACCTGCAAAGATAAAGATACAAACCCCAAGGAGACTTACATGCATGCCTAACCATAAGCACTGCAAAAGCACTTCTAATTTCCCTGTGATTGGGCACAAATTTAAGATTATGATTAGGTGAGACATCCCATTGAAAAAGTACAGATTGTAGAAAGACCTACAAACTGTTTGCTCTGATTTTTAAGTAGATCTTTCTTATGACAGAGGTGAATCTGAAGATAATCTTACATATACTAGAAAATAATGCTGGAACAATTTTAAATAACATTATATAGTTCGGTATTCTAACCATATTACTTGTACCTCTAGCTGAAGTGTGAAACAATGAAAACAGCCTGAAGTAGATATTTGCATCACAAAGTAATTTAACCATGTAATTTCTTACAAATTTTGTTTGTATTTATTCATCTGAGGATCTTGAGGTTGTTTATTTTTTTCTAAGTATCTTAACAGTAAGGTAAGCAATAAAACTTTTTTATTAATAATTCTGGTGAACCACAAATATTCTAACAGATAATGTCTAATGGGATTAGATGTAAATATAGCTAATCTGAGGAGCATAATGTGATGCACATTATTTCTTTACTCTCTCTCTGAAGCTTACACAGTCTAGCTAAACAACTCAAAGTGCAACTGTGAGATGCCTCAAGCTAGAGCCTAAACATGAATATAAGTAACAGAAAAATTAAAGACACTTCCACATACATTTCTGTGGATCAGCTCTATTAAGACAGATGCTGCAGCAGCAACTACTAGCGGTCCATGACAGGTAGCGTCTCATTCTAGAAAGGAATTTCTTTGTAAACAGTGCTTTACTGGAAGTAGCTTTACCATTTGATGGACAAGTACTGATACTGAGCATCAGACAGGCCACAGAGTAAGGAACCTCGTAACTTCTGAAAACTCACGCTGAAAGAAGAAATCAAATGTTGACCAAGAATAAACACTAAGAGAACAGAAAGTTACCAGACAAGAAACTCCAGTGGGATGGCATGCTGCACATGTGCAACACCATGGGAGCAAGTTCATAATAAAAAGGGAGGATAAGAAAGGTCAATGAATAAGCAGTCATCTAGTACAATACTGAGATTTCAAAATAAATTGGGCATAAAGTCACACAAAATAAAGAAACACCTCAGGGCAGGTGGGTTGGAAGGTCTATAAAACAACAGTAAGAGGTTAGGTAATAAGCAGGAGCAGATGAAGTGAACTTTTTTTCAGCATATACAAATACATATATAAATCTGAAGCAGTGAACTGAGAAGTGGAAAAAAAAAAAAATTCTTGTCTTCAATAGAGCACTATCTCAGATGAAATAGCAATGTGACAAGTATCTAGACTAAATGGACACAAGGCAGTAAAATGCTTTTTAGTACAGATTTACATTTGAGAAAATCCTAGAATTAAAAAGTACTGAATTGTGCTTATCAACACGAGGATTATCTCCTTAAAATAGTGTCTCCCTGAAAGTAATATTTCATAACCTGAAAGTTAAGCTGAAGACTCATAGGTATGTCTTGCAGGCAAACATGAAGCAAGGGTACAAAAGTCCTATGATATTAATACTAGACATTGGAATATCTCCTAGCTAGATGCCACCACATTCTGAACAGTGCTTTTTACTTTACTGATATAAAATAAAATACCATCATAGGGAAAAAAAAGAGAGGAACAATGCACAATACAGTTGCTCCCACCTGCTGACCGATGCAGAGGCCGTCCCTGAGCAGCAATCAGCCCCCCATGGCCCAGCCCCCCCAGTTTCTATACTGAGTATGATGTGCTGTGGTATGGAATACCGCTTTGGCTAGTTCAGGTCAGCAGTTGTGGCTGTGCCACCCTCCCTCTTCTGCACTTCCTTGTTGGCAGAGGATGGGAAACTGAAAAGCTCTTGATGTAGAGTAAGCACTAATTAGCAGCAACTAAAACACTGGTGTGTTATCAGCATTATTCTCAGACTAAAGCCAAAACACAGCACTGCACCAGCTACTAGGAAGAAAACTAACTCTATCCCAGCTGAAACCAGGACAGATGCAGACAATGATCTTTAATCACTTCATTAGATGGGGAAGTTAGTATAGCTTCGCGTACTTTCGCAGGCAAAGATATTAGCATGTACAAGCATGGAAAATGAGGGGAATGGGACTAAATAAAACACAAAGTAAAAAAAAACCAAAACAAAACAAAACACTAAAGCAAGACACATTTCTATTAAACAGATAATTGTGACAATGACTATAAATGACCCCTGAAACAACTTATCAAAATCAAGATAAAACTTGAAATTTTTCATTGCCACACTGGAATTTTTCCTTAAAAAATCTACATTAACATAAGTACTGGAACCTGATGTGGAAACAGGTAACAGGAAACTTGTCTGTGACAGTGCCACATGAACTCTTCTAGCCCAGAAATCAATCCTAATTAAGAAAAAAAAAAAAAAAAAAGTAATTATTTTATGAAGTTGGTAAAATCTGCCTTCAATTGATCTCACTATATGCCACATGAATAAAATAATAGTATTTTTATAGACATACTATGTCTTTTGCAATACTGGCAGACATTTTCTATTGTGAATTTATTTAGTAAATTTGGAATCAAATCACAAAGGGCCAGTCTAATTCTTTTAAACAAAAAAGTTTCTCTCTGGATTCTAAATACTCTTTATCAATTAGAAGAAATATATATGTATACTCTTTATTTTTCTGTAGAGGGAAATCACAAGCAGTATGGTATTGATTATGTAAAGAAAAAAAGCTTTAAAACATGAAACAGTATTCTTAAGAACTTCTTTCAAGTTTCATTTTATGAAATTAAGCTTCTAAGACTTTTAATGCCGAATAACAAACATTTTTCTGATCTTAAGTGATGCAAACATTCGTTCATTAATTCTCATTCTTTCAATGCAATACAGAAACATACATTAGTAACTCTTACTTTTCTTTTTAATGTGTTCAGTAACCTCTTTTTATCAAAAGAAAATAAGAATCACTTATATGTATCCTTTGGTATATGATTTTTGGCTTTGATCTCACATTTAAATTTCTCCCAGACAATGTCATCTTGCTTTTCTCAGACCACAAACAGTATTGAGCATTGCTGAAGTAGCCATCTGATTACAGGAAGAAAGACTGCACGTTTAATGAACTCCTTATTTGATCTGACAACACAAATGCATTTTGATAGTATTTCTAGCATTGACTTGAAAATGCTTTCGCCGTTAGTGTAAGCAAGGATAGAAAACAGAATGGAAAAGCAAAATACCCACGGACACCATCTTATCAATCTAATTTTCAAGGCAAAGGCTTCTATGCTAAATATGCTGATTAGCATAGGACACATAAATAAATATAATATTCGTCATATGAGAATTATTAACTGAACTATAAATATAATAGACCAATCCTACAAACACTTCTTCATATGACCTGTTCTTGAAGATACATAATCTTCCATACAAGATCCTTCCTGATTCCTTTTCTAGCTCCTCCGAAGTATCTAAATACCCATCACTAATCTGAAAAGAAGTTGAAAGTAGCCATAAATACACAGAAATTGCTCTGCATTTCATACTCAGGCCTTCAAAGTGAACGCACAGCCCTGGATAAATACAAAAAAAAAGTACTCCTTGCACAAGGTTTTAAATCCAAAAATATACTATTTCCTGACTCATCTCCTTGTCAAAATATAAAGATTAAAGTACTAATATTTTCAAGATAAAATATTTGGTAAATTAGAGAAATCCAGTTAAGGTTAATATTTCAGAAGCTGATCAGTAAAACTTGTTCCATCAAATCAAAATTGGATTTAAAAACAAATATTTTTGCAAAAACAATGACCTTTTGAAGGGAATCAGTAGCTCCACTCTAAAGACATCCCAGGTTGAGTATCTGAAAATCATAGATTCAGTAGTTTACCAAAAATCTTCATGCAGAATACAGTGTTCATGACTGAAATGTATGTGCTATAGTATCATCAGCTTTACCGGTCATTTTATATTTGTTTGAAATGGTACACATATAGTGCATTGCATGTAAACTAAGCATACATTTTCCTTCTGCTTGATTAGCCTAATTTAGTAAGAAAAATCAGTAAAAACATACTTCAGAAAAAATATGTCAACAACTTAACTCTATTGGGGTATTTTATCACTGCCTGGTTGGAATTCATTCACTAATGTAATTTTTTTTCCAAATAAAACATGGAATTAGCTTTCTTAGAGGTTCACAGTTTTGTTTTGCTCTTGCACCCTTCTGAAAGAAACTTTAATTGCTTAGCTGATTGCATAACTTTCATTAACCTTGTTAAAACAAAAAAGAACAGAACTATGAAGTGGAGGGAAATTGTGCTCTTTATTCTGTTATTCCATATAATCAGCTATGAGTACACCACGAAGCAAAAATAACCTTTCTGATGGAGAATGGCCTTTTTATTCTTATTGTTTTAAATAGCATTGCTAACTAACAAAAAAGAAAATATCTCAGAAGTCTTCAACACAAACACATTTGCAAGTTTGGAGAATATCTGTTTCCTAATTCATTTTTCCTTTTGTTCCCTTTGTAAAGAAAAGGCTTCATTAAATCATGCTTTTGTAATATAAAGTCACACTACTAAAGAGCTCAGAGGTTGCTTCTGAGCTTCATGATGTTAGATTAAAAGATTTTTTTAAAAATAATAAATAGATGAGCAGTACAAAGTTACACCAGTGTGTAAAATAAACATTTGTCTAAGGAAAAAGAAATATATATAACAAAAAACCCATCTGGAATAAAAACTGTACAGCACTTTTTAAAGAAAATAATCATCACATATATTTCATTTAATTATATAGAATTAGGAAAAATAAATAACTACAGGGTTAAGAATACTCTATTTGAAGGCTAAAACCATGTTAGAAAGAAAAACTAAGAATGACTAAATGCTCCTGCAGTATTATAAAGTAACACTGAATTCTCATAGGATTGTTGTTAGTATAAGTTATTCAACATTGTAATCATTTGGATAATTGCTTAAGAAAATATTAATGTTTTATTGCAATGTAAAGATTTTGTGATTTCTCTAACTAAATGCAATTACAAAAAATTCCAGATACAAACATAGAATCTGGGTGCATAGCAAAGGCTGATAAAATTAACTTTTAGATATGTACAATACTCCTTAGGAAAAAACACTGAAGTTTCTTATGTAGACTGGGAACTCCTGAAGAAGAGTTCTGATCTCACCATGAACTTTAAGGTGCCTTTTATTTTATAGCAGCAGGTATTTAGCACTCTTTGGCTACTCATGTGAATTAAAACTAGATATGAAGTAACTACAGAATATGTTAAGTGACAGTCGTTCACTGCTTGACCATTACGACGACAAAATGTGCTTGAGGTCTCTACAGAAATTACAAAAAGTAAAAATTATGTACAGATACAGCTGAACACAGAAGGAGATAAAAAATCCATGGTGTGAAAAGAAATCATTAATGCTGAGCTGCAACGGTAAGGGAATTTGAGACAACAATCTGATCCGGAACAGAAGTTGCTGACTTGTTGTCAGCCCTTCTATGGCCAAACCAGCCTGAAAAGCTCAGGCCACAGTCACCCACTGTTTTCTACATAAGGTTTCACACAGACTACTATAAATGATAAGCTATATTTGCCCCAGAAGAATCAACAAATTACCTGAAGAATAAGATCAGTTGCTTGGAGTTTTGTGAGTCAACTTAAAAATTGTTCTATACATAAGAAAAAAGAGACTAACTGAAACAAGAGTTTTCCCAAGACATCAATAAGCACAACAGCCTTTCAGAATATCCAAGGTAGGGCAAAAGACACATGCAAGAAAAAAAGAATATAAGGTCAAGACAAATACTGTAGCTCTCACAGATCACTTATTCAAAAGTTAACTGTAAGCAATACTGTGTACACATAGATTTTTAGTTCTAAATTTCAATATATTTATTGGAAAAGGGGGAAAAGGAAAAGAGAAGAGAAGGGAGAGGAGGGAGGCTTAACTGATACACCACTACCAGCACAGCCTCAAAATAGGTGGCAAATGCTATTAAAAAAAAAGTGTTTGCAGCAAGTTTCGAAGTTTCAGTGCTCTGGTCAGATGCTAGTTTAGGTCTGAGAGATGTTAAATTTCCACACTGAACAGAGTTAACAATCTTAAACAAACAAACAAAACTCTCCTGAACCCCAGATACTATTTACTGTTACTTCTTACATTTGTGAGGGAAGTCTATTACATAAGTTTTTTTAGAAATTGTTCGCCAGATGAAAGTCAGTCTTCAGAGGAGCAATGAAATCCCTAGAGAATCAATGAAAAAGGCCTGTTATCATCCAGTCATTTCAGCTCCACTTTCCAAAAAGCTTGGTAACATTTGGCTGCACCTGAAGAGAAATACAAGATCAGATCACTTTTCTGGAAACTATACTGGGGAATGAAGAATAGCCTCACAATCAAGAATGACAGACTTCAAAATTTAAACAACAGATAGTATGTTAATTCTGCACTTTCCCAGGAATAAAATCCACCGCTATTATCATCAATCACTGCAATAAATAGCACATGGAGAAAAAAGGTTAAAAAGTAAACATTATGACAACATTATGATATATCTACACAAGGAATTCCAGACTAATGTGAGAGTTTCTCTGTGATCTGCCCAAGGCAAAGCCTATTTCTGCCAGGAACAGAGGTTCTGCAATTCAAAAGCTTTTTTCTCTAATCTTTCCCCATTGTAAACTAGCTCAATTAGAGTTATATTTCAGAATAAAAATATGCACATACACATACAGAGCCTATGATTTGTACTTTTTTAAAACAAAAATTATAACAACACAGGTACGCACAGCAACAAAATATTTAATATGACACAATTCTTCCTCAAACTAAACTCTCTTAAATCTTCCAGGGTTTAAAAAAACTGAATTTTAAAAAAATACACATTCAAAGGAAAAAAAAAAGGAAAACTTGCCATAATTATAAAATCTATATCAGAGCTGAAACCATCACCTAATAGCTGCCAAATGCAACCAATTTATATGTACCCAGTACGTAACACAGAAAAAACGTTGAGATAAGAGCAGTCCAGTAACTAAGGTATAACACAAACCACTGCTGCTGCCACCAATAATAATAATGATAAAG
>WYDI02006974.1:15568-66761 GCA_009867235.2 Psittacus erithacus
ACTGTTCCCAGACTGAAAGTCAGAAACACAGCACTGCACCAGCTACTAAGGAGAAAAAATGACTGCTACTGCTGAACCCAGGACAACCCGCTACCCCACTGGGTAGATACACCTGTCCACTCCTGGATGTTGGAAGCTGCCCCAAGCTCCAACACGTTTGACACTCCTGATACCCAACAGGTAAAGAAAGAGGAAAAGGAAACATTATTTCAATTATGTCAACTACCTCAAATAAAAAAAAAAGGAGATTCTTTGGTCTTTTCTTCCAAAATACTGTGCACTGACCTTCACAAAGGCTTTGTGAAAGCATTTTCTTTGTATTCTAATGGAGCACAGTATTTCTTGAAATTAAGGTAAAAGCGCTTTTAAGTCAGTTTGAGTACCTTCTCACTTTTCTAAGCTTTGTTCTGTACTTACAGATAGAAATGACTGATAATTCACTATGAAATTCCTTGCATTCTACACAGGAACAGATGGCTTCAAAATGCTGGAAAAATTCTTGCAGGCACCTCGAGGCCTATGCCTTCAACCAAACAGTTAGTACAATATTGATATTCTAAGCAGTTTAGAAATGTGAGCTAGCCCCTGAATAAAAACACTAAGTAATTTTAGTTTCAAAGATCCTATTATTTTCTGAATGATGCTGCATAAAGGAAGGAAACAGAAACCTGACAAATAAGTATTCCTGTGTGGTATACAACCACATTTATATTTATTTTTCCTTCTTCTAGCAATGGCACAAAGTAAATGCATTCATTTGGTCATCTCTAGCAATGAAGAGCTAGACATTTTCACCTTCCCAAAGCTTCCCATTTTCTTGTGAAAGGTCAGACAGATCATCACATGTGAGTCTGCTACTTCATAAGCAAGTAAAACTCATACACTGGAAAAGATTTATTTAGAGAAAGCACTATACATTCATGGTACTTTAAATGCAGCTATTACTCTAACCTTACAAACCTTCTGCCTGAGTTCTAAGTAATAACAGTGGTCGAACATTTACCCCCGCTTTCAAAGAGCAAAGCACAGTGCCTCTATACGATTTTGATATTTCTTTCTGACATGGGTTCACTTCAATTTGTATTCTATAAAATTCTGCAGTTGAAGTATAAGTGCTGTTATGAAAAGAAACAATGAGGT
This sequence comes from Psittacus erithacus, assembly GCA_009867235.2. Taxonomy (NCBI): domain Eukaryota; kingdom Metazoa; phylum Chordata; class Aves; order Psittaciformes; family Psittacidae; genus Psittacus; species Psittacus erithacus. The sequence continues at coordinate 16,709 of WYDI02006974.1, forward strand.
GGAAAACTGTCTTTTGAACTTTTTCTTTCACTGTTAGGAAAGTCATGGTATATTTCAAACAAATAGGAACTCTTACAATTTCTGAAAGTATGTACCCTGGTATAAATTTAAATTAATACTTGCAAAATAACTTGAGTGGAAAACACAGTTCAGAAAGTGATATTTCTTTTACAAAATGAATTTCCTTTACAAAGAACTAAAATGACTTGCCGTACAACTATAATCTTTCCTCATGCTCTACTGTGATGTTGTGATTTTATATAGCGCCATTTTCTCTCCTTGTAGTGAATACAATTTCAGAGTTGTCAAAAATGATTTAGATTAACTTGAAATACATATAATCCCTTGACAAGTATTTTATATGCTATTAAATAAATACAAGTTCTGAGTTGGCCTAGCTTCTTTAGTGGGAGCAATGTTCAATGTTCATCTTCTCATGAAGTAAACAAAGAAAGATTTCAGAATAATGGACAACACCAAACAATACACATTTCTGTAATCATATATGAGGCAATGAAAAATCAACTACCTGCTCCCAAGAGTTTATGTTATTAGTGGTTTAGTTCCCATTAAAGATTGCCTAAAATTTTATTACTATATTCAAAATTAACTAAAAAATTTGGCCAAATCCTGGCCCTTAGCAAAAGGCCACAAGACAGAGCAGTCTGGCAAAATGCAGGGTCAGATCTATGCTAGAGGATTCTCCTTTGAAATGGTACAGTTAAGAGCAATTTTTCAAATATTTTATTTTTTGTACCTATTTTCTCCTAAATTTTAGGAAAATGAAGGAGTGAGGCATTTCATTTTGCTATTGCCTAATCTGCTGTTATTTCAGCTGATTACAAGCTTCATTTTGCATAACAAGCACCAAAATACTTCTGGTATCTTTTATTCTGAAGCACTACAAAATAAAGCAAGCAATCACAATACACAGAATACTCAAAGAGTTTATGTTCCCCCTTACTAGTGCAAACCCCTGAACAACATCCCATTTTGAAATTAGATAGCATTCATGTAGACAAGCTGATTGCAACAGGAGTTTGAGAATTGATCTTCTCTCTATTGAATAATTATGAAACCATAAAAAGGAATTAAAAATTTATTTATACCAGTTTTATTGTTTTCATTTTTTTGACCTGATTATTTAACATCTGCTTTCAAGAAAGGTGAGCAGCATTTTACAAAAAAGTATCTAGGTGTATCTGAATTACAAGATAAAAGCAAATCTGCTGATCAGCAACCCTGTTGATGTTGCACAGAGCAAATTTTTTAGCATAAACAATAGCTTAATGTAGCGACATATCTTGCAATTTTAAGGTTATTAAACAAATGAAGCTTTCTAAGACCTTTTACATCAATTCAAAATAGACTAACCTCCAGCAAGGCTTATTACACTTACAATATCTACACTAACCAACTTTTGAATGCAAATTAGCAGGAATTAGGACAAAAATTTAATTGCTGCACTACCAACTGTTACTAAGTGCTTTCTAACAATGGAAATCCTTTTAAGAAGCAAAGAGAAAAATACGTAATAAAAGAAATCAATTATTTTATTGACAAGACTAGCATTATTTCATTGTAAAATAATGGTAAAAATACATATTTATGTTTTACTAACAGGTAGATGTCAGTGATTACCCTAATCACTTATATAACCCATCTGATACCTTGATCTATGCTCCTACTTTTTCTATTTTTAGATCGCATGGTTGATAAATTGAGATGGCACATTCATAAACCCTGAATATTTTTACCCAAAATAGTCACTATTATTCAGGTGTTGGTCAAATAGCTTTATTTGCTGAATACACTCCCTCTTTTATACAACAGGAGTTGCAATTGTCCACCAAGATTCCAGATCTGTATTTTAAAACTCATTAGGGGTTGAGTATTTTCAGAAATTATTGAAATTAGAAACATTCTAAATGAAATTAGAACAGCAGCACCAGATTTTTTTTAAAAAAAAATGTAAGTAATACTTGTGAAGTTTATGTTCCAAATTAACAATTTTTTCTCAGTTTACTTTGCAGAATTTTTTAGATTTGTTTTAAAATGCCTGATTTTAAGGAAAAAAAAAAGAAAGTTAAACCAGACAGTTAGCAATATATTGAGGGATCTAATACAAAAAACATAAAATTTGGAAATGTTTAAGCAAGCAATAGTGAGATGCAAACTTAAGAAAACACTTCACCACAATCATCAAAAACTGCATCCAGATAAGACTTCTACGGTCTTTTGGCATGAATGTATCCTGTTTAGCTTGACAAAAAAAACGCTGTAAGAACACCGACAGACAAGTTGGTAATAACGTACATTTTCAATTTTCTCCTTTGGTAAAGAAAGCTTTGAAATAGAAAAGCAAATTAAAAGTAAGTATATGCACATGTCCGTTACTAAGAGAGGAACCTGCATAACCTGCATAAATGTATTTCACAACCACCTTACGTTGGAGAAAAACTAATTTTTTAAGCCAGTGGAGCCAGATAATGTCTTTTAATAGCTGTTTTGCTCCATTTCTTTTAATCTGAGAAAAAAAATAAATTGCAGACTTTTGTGAGAATTGTATCACAAATAAAACATAGTGCAATCAAATTACTAACCTTTGGTGTATTAGCCAATACTTGTAAAATGTAGGAAAAGCATTAGATGGTGTCTGGCTGCAGATCAGGGAAGGAAGTAAGAGCAGGATCAGTACCTGCAACTGTAATGGTAAAGCTGAATTCTGAAAGAATTTTTGCTGAAAATACTGAAAATTTTACTAGTTCTCCTCACTTGTTTTATATTCTGTGATAGGCTTTGTTTGGAAAAACCTAGAAAATAATCACTGCAGTAGCAAAGGGCTATTCCACTATAAAAAAAAAAACAACCTAGCTGGCATGTTTACTTTTCCTGCCCATCAAGCCACTAAGTTGCGGTCAGAATGCATGCCTGGAGAGCAATGTTGTAGGCACGCTACACACATCTTTCCCTCTTAGTGCAGCAGTAGGTAACAGTGGCTTATAGTGGGAAAACATGAGTACTGTTTTCTGGAATAAATGTTTTCACATCTTAAGATGTATTGGCATAGCTTACATTCACAATATACAATACACAATATAGTTCTTTTCATAGAAAGTAAGTCCACTTTTAGAAGACTCAGGGCTATACTTTAGAAATGTAGGAAGTATTTTGCAATTCAGGATTTCTTAATGAAATGAGATTATTACTTCCAATACAGACATGAGGAGAAAGGTAATATGCATCAGAAAATGGCTCAAAAATTTGAAAAACAGATGTGACTTCCAATTCCCTCCACCTTAATTTATATAGCTTTGTAACACATTCATAAAGCATCAATAAAACTATTGACCAAAACTGGGTTTACTGTTTAGGTCTCCAGATATCATTTATATGCCACATAAGACTTGCTCAAATTGAGGAGGTCTCAGCAGGTGAAAACTACAAAAGAGGCAGCTGTTGAACTGATTTCTTCTCTATTCTACCACAAGGGAAAGTACTTTTGGGGAAGAAAATACTGAAAGAAAAATACCTGAGGAAAAGCAGAATAGGTAGAAATTTGAGTTTTAGAGTTTTAGCAGATTATTCAATAACTAATCCCAATCCTTCAGATTTGACAATAAACTGATAGCAATATTTTCCGTCTATTTTAGCAATTTGTGTTTCTAACTTGAGTCATGCACATGTAATCTACATTTCTACTGTGTCTCTCTGGGGATAGGACTAGAACTATTTTAATGTTTTCCTAAGGTGAGGATAAGCTATGGAAATCTTTTCTGTTTCCTACCTTTTAAAAATTAAATCACAACATACAGAATTCAATTATTAATCTCTACCATGTGCAGGGAACAAAAATTGCTGCCGCATTCGTGCTGCTGAATATAAGTTGGGACATAACTACTGCAGTAACATTAATCACAGGAAAATGTCAATATTTTAATGCCAGGCACAGTAAGTTGGAGAAATTTTTTCTTGTTTAACCTCCATTATTAATACATTAGCATATATTTTTATGTTCTTAAAAATGACTGCCCTATTACTTTAGCAATATTTGAGAAGGCATTTAAATTTTATTTACTGATGAGTAATTCTGAAGATTTCATTTGAGAAAACAGGCACTGCACATTCATGCTATGATGGTACTCTATGATCTGTCCCATTCTTGTACTGTTTTTTAAAGTCTCTTCAACAGTTTTTCAAAATATCTCATTAATCATTTTAAGTTGATTGAATCAAATTAATTGACCCCACGAACTTGCTCATTAATAGCTATTCTTTGGCTTCGGTTCTGTGAAATGAAGGATCTTCATTTCCCTTCCTGGACCTCTTAATTCTTGTCTCCTCTGCTCCTTTTAATTTAAGGAATAATTTGCTTCACTGACATGTTCAAAGCCTTAAGAAAAAATGTTTCCAACTACAGTACAACACAAAAGCTGTTACAGATGAAATCTAATCTTTAGGCTTTACACAGTCTTTTAACACACTTAATAACTATTATGATCCAACCACATAAAAAAGCTAAATGAGCCAAGAATACCTCCCAAGGAATACTACACTTTATTTCCGTTCCAAAGAAACCTACATTTCAGATAAATGTGGGTTTTTTTAATTTCCTTTCATATAAATTATTTTTTATAAGAACTACTTTTGAAAGAAATACAAAAGTACAGAATCAGCTAACATAATTTAAATAGAGAAATGAATCTCTCTTTACATTATCTGAATTTTGGTCTGCTGTTGACTACATTTCAAATTTGTATTTGCACAAGCTATGACTACCTTTGTAAATGGAAAACAATCTTTACATTCCAGATGGTATTCATGCAAATACCATAGCTGCTAAATGAAATCTCTAGTACGCAACTCAGAATAACTCTCATTCCGATTTTAGAAACTCAAAGGTTTTATGCAAAAAGAATTTTTCATATCCATGCTCATTATAGCATTACACGCTCAAAACTTGAAATCAGTCTTTGACATTAGCTAGGCACAAATCCTTATTGTCATGAATTATATTCCACTGAGTGCCACAGAAAGAAATTGTTGCCAACAAAAGTGTTGTTATCATTACTAGCAGTAGCACAGTTCAAGAGTCCTTTGGCAAGGGTTCACAGTTGCACCTGTACATATCAGCAGCTGCCCCAGGACAAGGTGTATTTTCTTACTCACTGGATCTCCCCCACCATGCTTCCAAAAACTGAAACAGCTTCTCCTAGCAGAGTGTCATTTTTCAAGGATACCAACAAGGCTTAGCTCAGTCATAGATTAAGCACAACTTCCAAGTTAACCAAAGATATTTCCCTATGACCAATCACTGCAAGTCCATCACTTCCTACCATTAGAAAGAGGATCCCAAACATAAATAAGGGAAAAGGAAAAAAACAAAACAAATGAAAAACAAAATGATCATAATAGCCATACTGAGGAAATGATTAGTGACTTATGTAAGCAGGACAAAAATAAGGGAAACTAAAATGTTGATGTGCTGAGTGTTTTAACTTTTTTCTGATATGAAAAGTATTTGAATTTATGATTAAGAATTATCAGATCTTGCACTAGAAATTTAAAATTCAAAACTTCCAGCTAGTAAGTTCAGAATTGCCACCCCTGTTATTTCTGCACAACACATGGAAAAGACAAATGCTATATAGATGAACACAATGCACGCTGAAAACCTACATGACATTGCACAGTACATTCTGGAAATCTATTTTTAATAGCTAAAAATCGACTACATGTAGCTATGCCAAGTCACTGCCATGGTGATGGCTCTAAAAGTCTTTCATTAAGAAGCAGAAAACCAGGAAAAGGTGATGTGCTTTATCTAAAATGAAGACATAGTGAATATAGAAGATTTGCACAATGCAAGTGCCAAATGAAAAGTATCGATCTACATATGAGTAATGATTTGTTTAAAATATATATCTGATACATTGCACCTAAAATGTCTCTGTAATTTAGATTCATCATGTCATCATATCTAATTTTATCTGTATTTTCACTGACACAAATTAATCTTGTATTTTATGTTCCCCTAAAATTTAATTTTAAAATTATACTGTAGTTTAATAGCCAATTTAACAGCCACTGCTCTCTAAAGAATGGGATAATATGGCAAAGTTATTAAAAACACACAATTTTACTATAAAAAAATTCTCTCTGTGATCCTATTTCACTCACTTTCATAAAATCACCATAATTTTTGGCTGTTTCTCCATAGACAGTTTCCCCCTACACCCAGAAACCCTTGTGCATTTCATAACACCCAACTAATTGAAGTCCAAAATACTTATTTCCTTAAACCCTTCTTGACTCTTCTTCACAATGACATCTTTCTTAGATGGCTGCTAGTGTCATACCTCCTACAATTCATAGAACGTGCGCAAATCACTAAAATCAGCAGTGGATTTGGTAAGGTGGCTAGCAAATAAAGTATTCTTTATCAGAAGTGCAATCTTGCATCAATGAAGGTTAACTGTATATTTAGCTGCACCAGAAAAAAATAATAGATTTTCAGCAACTAGCACAGTCCTGTGCAACTCTTATGCATGAAGGCAGCTCTACTTTGGGTCAGAGATGGGACTAGACCTTATGAGGTGCCTTCCAACATAATTTCTTCTATGGTATCATGATATTCAAAATCATTAGAAAAGCATGGGTTTAGTTACTTCTATCCCCTTTTTTTTCTTTTTCTTTGAAGGGTCTTTACTGCTTTACATATTTGCTCCCTCATTCCTTGGAATAATAAAACTTTTCTCAATGTTACTGACCATGATGCAAAATGAAGAAAGTGACAGCTGATGATCTGTGGAGCAGTGTGGGTGAAGGTCACCATTATATTTCTGCCAACACCAATGGTTAAGAATAACCTTTTCTCAATGCTGCTTAGTTGCACACAAAAAGAATGGTCAGACACATTTTTCATCCTCCAAACTGATAACAAACGAAGCAGTTGAAGCAGAATCCAAGAATCTGGCAGAAAATATTTCTAAAACGCAAAACAACAACTTAAGATCTTAAAATTGTGGTGATTTCTGTAATACTATAGACAAAATACAATGCTTTCACAGCCTAAAATATGCCAGATATACCTAAGTAAATAACACTGCCTTGCCATTTCCATAAGATTGGAAAACTCAAAATTTTCAAGCATATTGTTGATGTTGCAGCTATTTTAGAAGTTCTAATGCACTTTGAAGAGCTTATGTGAGCACTGAATTATCTTCATAAATATTAGACAACACACTACAATAATAATCCCATTATGAATCTTCAGCTTTATTTGTCCTGTTGGATTAGTTCATTCCATAATACATTTCTAGCACTTTGCTCTAACAGCCAGTGACTCTTAGAATTCCTGATTACATGATTACACTCAAAAGCCTCATTATTTCAAAATGTTTTATCATCAACTGATCGCTTTTATATCACTCTGGGGACAACTCCACAAGCCTGTTCTTACAAGATTACCATCACAGTCCTTAACTGCATTTTGTTTACTTAACTCTACAGGCTCCTAAAATCTCAACATTTGGAAGAGGTAAAGGAAAGTTTTATCATCCAAAAAAACAAGGCAAATTGTTTATTTTCATTCATTTGGCAAAGTATCTTCCCAAAGGTAAAGATGCTTTCCCTTTATATTCTTAATTTGCTACTTAACTGAGGTTTAGACAATGTACAAAAAAAGAACAGGGCACACTACAGCTGCATCATTGCATGCTGTGATCTAACTAGACTTTATCAAGTAAATAGGAAAAGACTAAGTCAATACTTTGAATGAGGGATTTCCAATGAACAGGAGCATCTGCAGTGACAGTTCTGATAACCAGCTGGGAAACAAGAAACACAGCACTGGGCTGAATTCATAAGCTCCTCTTCCTTCACTGCAGTTTGCTGCAATAGTGGAATTGCATGTGCAGATCCTACCCAGCAAAATGCAGCTGTGGGCTGAGACTCAGCAGAGGAAACAAATCAGTATTTGCCCATGACCCATGCAGCACAACTGAGAAGCTGAGCCTGAGAAGTATATCCTCCTTCAATTCTAGCACTAATATTTCACTGTCCTTCATCCCTACATTCTCATGGCCTAAGGAGACCAGCAGTTCCCTGATAACAGGCCCTGCAACCTTTTACATTCCCATTCCTCTTCATGTATCTTCACAGCAAGCCATCATCTTTCACAGAGGCCACACTGAGGCAGTCCTTTACCCACTTACACTACACCATCAGCTCCAGCAAACCAGCTACCAACACCTCCTCTACATAATCATGGCTCTGTGTACCAGCCTATAGCTCCACACAGGAATGTCATGGCTTCCTAGAGTATCCTTGATGTGAGGAACTTCTAAAGTAATTTAGCTGGGTTGAGTTCACGTGACTTTTACAAAGCAGACTACTACAGTTATGACTAAAAAGCCACTCTTCTTGTTAAAAGCAGCAAGACATAGAACTTGTCCACAGAGGCACAGAGGAAAACTGTAACATTCTTTTGAGGTGCTGAAGTGCTAATCTCTCTGTTCATTTATTTCTCCCTCTAGTTGCAATACACTGCTGGGAAAAATGAGAAAGCAGCTTTCCTCTATCTTCTACGGGACCGTGAATCAATATAAAAATACCTGCCACTATTTTTTACAGCCTCACAAAAAAAAGCTCTATAAATTTCCTTTTACAACTCCCTAATGATACATAAAGTGGCAGATCCATGTAGATGCTTACTTATGAATGCAGAAATGCTTCGGAGACATTTCTAATATGCAAAGAAATTGCTGAAGTGCTGAACATACAAAGGACTTTCCTTTTAAGACTTATCTGTTATATGATTTGTTCTAATCCAGGCCTGTGAACAGGCTGTCCATTGTTAGATAGAGTGTTTTGTTTTCATAAAGTATGCAAGATATTCAGGCACTTGATGATATACTGTGCTCTGAACCAAAGTGAAGAAAATAGAGATAATCAGCCAATTTTATACTGATGACTATAAAAAGTAAAAATTTAAGAAGAAATAATGTTTTTAAAGTAAACATAATTCTTACATATATGTTAAATTTTTGCATTATTTTGAATCATTTTCCTTCTATTCAGTTTTCCCTTTCACTGGTCCTAACGCATGTTCTTCAATTTCATATTTTAGTACTTCAAAACCAAATAATTTCAATATATTATAAAGACAATTTTTTCCATAAGCACCAGAATTAATGATATCTGTTTCATATAGCTTCATGTTTCATGGTTGAATTACTAGATGTCTAATAAGTGAACACTCCAACTGAAACTATTGCTCTAGCTAGGAATTCATAAAACCACTCTGTTTTGTTGATTTTTCTCTAGCAAGGAGTGAATTCAGACTGTCTTTTACTACAAAGTGAGGGACTACGAGCCTCTGTCTCCACCATCTCACTACCAACATGCATGATCACAGCAGAAATGTATTTTAACACTACACTCTTTCTTGTGCTTAAGTTGAACAAAATATGTGGAGGAAGCAGAGGAAGCATGTTGACAGAACACACACACAAACTTAGCCAGAGGCCTTAAAATGTTAAAAACAAAACAAAACAGAACAACTTTATTAGCAAGGATGTTAGTACTTCCTAGCAGTTTTGGCATAAGGTTTTAGAGTAAGTGTAAATTATATTTATACAGATTTTCTGTTAACACCTGCAGTCTCTATTTTGCAATAGACAATACAGCTTTTTCCAGAATTTCATTTCATGTAAAAAACCATAAAATGTCACAATCTGAATGATGAAGTAATGTATTTGCTCTAACTTTTTTCTGTGATTGGTTCTCCCTTAATAAATTTTGCACTTAGAACTCCTTTTGAAACAATAAATCATTTTTAAGATATTTGAATATTGCTTAGTTTTGCTTTGGGTTCTCTCTCTCAGCATGGACTCTACAAAATATAAAGGTATAGCAACAGACATTATAAGTGGGTTATATTATATTAAGGAACCTAGTATTGTACAGAGAAATGCCATAAGTATATAAGAATTATTATACACAAAAATCCTTTAATTCATGGTCAAATATTAAGATGGCAAATCAAGAACTTTCCTCTACTGAAGCTACTAATGTATGAATAACAGAAGAACCAAACTTACAAAGGAATCAAGGTAATTCTGAACTATTGTACTAGAACATTTACCTTTGTGAATATACTATGTTAATCTTTATTTTAATGTTGAAAGTAGTTTCAAAGGTGTTTTAAACACATCTAATCAAATTGAACAGATTTCCCTCTCAGTAACGTAAATACAGAACACTAGAAGAGGGAAACCAGTGTGATTCAAAATGAGACTATAATTTAGTACAAAAGGAATTTTCCTAGGAAAAGTCTGATTAGCTTAACAAAAACACCAGTAAAAACTTGAGGATGAACATAATGGAATAATCAAAGAACTGAACTTCGCAGTGTTTCTCAATACACATTATTGCAATCCAACAAGCAAAGAAATAATTTTTTAAATAATTTTCACAGAACACTTTTATATCAAAGGTACAACTTGGAGTCATTAAAAAAAGTGGTCAAAACCACCTCCATGTGATATGCTCGATTAATTTTAAAAATAATTTCTATGTTACATAATTTATTCTAAGACTGTGTCTAGAAACATAATGATATTTTGATGAAGATTCGGGGTTTTTTTCTCTGTGACACAGAGACTTTGATGTAGTGCAGTACTTCATTTTCTTTCTCTTTCAGTATCTGCCATGTATTCTGTGCTGTACAAGTATAGAAAAAAGATAAAATAAATCTCATGATAAATCCAGGCTAATATAGACTTAAGATGATTCCAGATGCAATGATTTTCAAATCAGTGATGTAAAATCCTGTAAAACCATTTGCAAACCCATGAAGGAAAATTCAGTATAGTAACTAAAGACTAGAATTACATGATACCACTTTTCATGATGAAATCTGCTAAGCACATACTCCATTTTCCTAAAGAACTACTGGAAAAATCATACCAAATAAAATCACCCTAGAGAAGCAGACCTATAAAATGCACATTACGTTGGTCTAAACTTAGCCTAACTTTTATCAGGAAACATACAGAAGAGGACCCATCATTAAAGAATAAGAGAAACTTCAAGATCCTGTCTTTTGCAGTACCAGGAACAGCAGAAGTCAAACCTAACACTGGATCTATATTTGGCACTTACTGTCTATTTCCAAGCCATTTTAAATAGACAGTATTAATACATGTTATAAACCAAATTAACATTTGGTTCATTTAGGCTTGTCAAATGATTATCAAATATTAACTGGCAAAATGAGCAGAAAAGCATGGAGGGCCATTTTCAAGACAAGGATGACACCAGAGAGCCACTAACCTCCATTTAAGTGAGGGTTTCAGGGAAGTAATATGGCTGAATAATGGAAAAAAACCCAGAAGCTCTATATAGGCAGTTCTCTAATCTCAGATACTGTATTTTAGGAGCGTGGTGAAACAGACTGCAACACTAGGAGATGAGACAATCTGGTAAATTTCTCCTTTGCGGCAGATTTCAAAGTAATCAATTACAGGCAAAGGGAAATCCCTAGAAACAGAATAGAACAGAACTGTGCATCTTGAACTATTGTGCACTATTCTGCCCATGACAGAAATTACATTTTGCAGTGGCCTAGAAGACAAAAAAAATTGACAGATGAGACAAAGATCCATAGCCCTGACCAGCAAGGGTCTCTCTTTTCCCTTTATGCCTAATAAAGTACTTAACCTGGGACTCAGAATGAGTTAACATAGTGAGATCTGCACACATAAACTAGTACTATACAAAGTTTATGCCTTGGTATGCAAGCCACCTTAATATACCCTTATTTTGGACATGAATGACAAAGGACTTCCGGATAGAAAGGACAGACTCCTATTAATAACATAATGTTTTAAACAAGAAAACACAGACACTGAAATAGTTTAAAGGCAGGAGAACCCAGTAGGAAAAGCACAGTTTTATAAGGAGTGTGATACAACGAGATACAGATTGACAAGTAATTCCATACTAAACGAAGACAACAATAAATCTTGAGAGGTGTGCAGCCTTTATAAAAACAGGTAATTCCTCCACTCTCACAAGGTAAGAGATGTCTTGTTTCAAAGTCACTAACTTCAATGACATTAATCCAAAGCCAAGGTGTTACCCAAAAAGCGAGAGGGAATTTCATTCTAACATCTACACTGAATACTGTCATGCTTTCCCACCTGCTTTATTGAAGGCTTATAATATACTTTTCAGTAGAGTTAGCTCTATGCTCTGAATGCTGCCAAAAGCACTATGAAAGTACTAATAAACAGGACATGATTTTGTGAAAAGCAATTTCTAAAGGTTTAATCATATCTATTTTCAGTGGAATACAAAATGATCTCTGAAAAAAAGAATACTGAGTTGAATTTGAAGTTTCCAACCTTCAGTCATCTCTACTACAAGAGGTGCTAAAAAGGAGTCCACAGTTCCTTCAATAGAAGAAATAAGCTTTTCTCTCTCCATTTAGAAAGATATTAAATGTTCTGCACAAATTTTTTTAAGTCAAATTCAGACAGAGAGCAGACTTGGAAAATTTTAAGTGGAATAGAACACATTTTTCAGACATGCGCAGTAAATGAAATTGGAGCACTTCCACCCTGAAATACAAAAGCAAAATTATACAAATATCTACAATCAGTTAATTAACATAAATTTCAAAAAGCTACTTTATAGGTACACCTATATTTTTCTAACGGTTTGCAATTGTGTAGTGTGCCAGTCTCATCAGCATACTACTCAGGCTTTGGAAAACAAGCTATGTTAGAAAATACCTGATTCTAGGTTAAAAGTAACATCTATATATTACTAATAACAAGCCGTCACAAAGGCACACAATCAGAGAAAAGCTGATCATGACTCAAGGCTAAATATTATTCTTTTGATACACATATGAAAATTAATATGATAGGTAACATATCTGCAATTTATAGGTACATAAAAAAACATTAAAAAGAGACAGAGAAAATATGGATCATGCTATAACACTAACATTCTTAATACATTGCTTCTCATATTAAAAGGCATGCTTTGTTGTTCAACAATATATGGTTTTGGCTAAGCATTAAGTACTTTTCCTCTATTACGAACAAGTATTTTAGTATTTCAAAGAATCTGTTCTACATCTGTGATTCTTTTTTTTTCCTGCTCAGGAGTTTTTTTTATATATTTCCTTATACTATTCTATTTATGTGTATTGTTGATGATAAAAAAAAGAAAAAAGAAAACAACCAAAAAAACCAAACCAAAAGTTTGGGAACTTCCTTATATTAAAGTTTTTTGCTTTTACTTTACTATTGTTATTCCAAATTGTATGGTGTTTGAACACAATAAATAAAAGGAAAATGCATCCTGGCTAACAGGCCATGTATTGAGAGCTAAATTATCATCAATAATGCTTATTTCTTAACAAACTTAGCTACCAATGAGACAAAAACATTCACTCTAAGGAAAGATCTCTATGATCTGAACTGCAACTGATATCACAATTTTTTTCTTCACTAACTCTATCCAGACTACAACATATGAACAGAAAATCCCTTCTCTGAGGAGAACTAACACAAAAGGATTTTGCTAAAATATCCTTTACTTTTAAGGATAAGGCATTTCACTTAATCAGCCAGCCAGCTAGCTAACAATCATTTGGAATCTCATGAAGACATTGGAACAGATGCACCTACGAAGCATAATACACAAATGTCTACTATATAAACCATGTAACAATTTCTATTTTTTTTAAAAGGTCTTTGAAATTCTATTTATGTGTTAATTATAGAGGCACAACAAAAGGTTAGCATAACTGAAATAGCAAACAGGTCAGTCTTTTTCTTCAGTAAAGGTACTTCTACCCATTCAAACTAACGGCTCATAATGCTTTGTGTATTGAAAAAAATCTACTGAGCTTCAACAGAACTGATTTTTCTCTCTTGAGGCAAGTATAAATGCTTCTGTTCCAGAAACAATCTCCAGTGTAACCAAATAAAAGAATATCAGTTAATATCCCACCTTGATGCTCTGCTAATATAAAATTCCTGATTTCGAATGAACATACCTAGAAGCCCTTGGATCTACTCTCCCTGCATCATGCTACCAATGTCACTAGTTAATTTGAATTTATACTACTATGTTCTCTCTCTCCATATGCTTTGAGGGAAAAGGAAGGCCTGAAAAAATGAATCCTGAGGTGTAAAAGAAAGACAGCTGGTGCAAACTGGGGATCCATTATTTAGCAGAATCTCATACATTCATTCAGGCTTCTTTCAGGGTAAAGAAAAAAAAGAAGGAAAGAGAAGGAAGAAAGAGAAGGCAGTTATTGCACAGACTTTGGAGGCATGGACACACAGGCTCCAGGGTCCTCTCCAATGAAAAGGCTCATTCACCCTTCATAAAAAGCAAGAAAAACAATTTCTCAGGAAAAGAATTAACAATTGCAAATTTTTGAAATGGCATACTGAATATGACATCAAACCCAATATAAAATAATAATATGGACACTATAAATAAAGAGGGGATAAATAAACGCAAGTGAAACATTACCTCATATAAAGCAATGAATTTGTTTCACAACAGTGGAACTGGGACAAGGATTACACAAACTAAGACAATTTTGGCACTTTTACATAGAAAAGGTTCAGAGCTGCACATTTACAATTACTGTACATGGCCAAAACACACTTTGTAAAACAAGGCCAAAAGCTCACTGCTTTGTATTTCACGTACTAAAACATAATTTCAGGAACACACTATCCTCAGAGTCTGCCACTTCTGCAACTTTCAAAGTCCTTAGATAAGGGCCGTACACTAACAACACTTGCCATCTGTCTACAGCTTGGTAAGCAAGATGACTGTAACAAATTTTGACAATGGAAAAGAATACTCCCCACTGAGGACTCTCTACATACCCTATACAGCTCATTTGACAAGCTTCTAAGTGACTACGTCGCAATAGAAGATGAAGTATCCGTAGTCCGTATGTCCTGCCTTTTGGCGTACTAGTTTTTTAACAGTCTGTAAATGCACCATATGTCAGAAGGACCAAAACAAGAAAGCATCAAAACACATAAGTTAAAAGGGATTTCTCTCTTTTTCCTTTTCCTCTTTTATCTCAGGTCTGCATTTCTACATTGCATTCTCACTTTCTGTTTAATACACAGCAGAGCTGGAAGCTAATTCAATAAATGCCATATTCTTTATTCATCTCTGCACCAAGCACCTTATATTTTCATCATGCCTATAACAAAAAAAAAAAAAAAAAAAAAAAAAAAAACCACCACCAAAAAAAAAACAACTTCCTGTTCATGAATTGTGTGGCTGACAGTTCCTGGTTACCTTCCATACTTTGACTTGCCTGTCCATTTCCAATGAGCAACAGACATAACAGGCTGAGTGGAATGTTCATGCAATGCAAGACTTACTGAGGGATAGAAATTTTTCTTCAGTGAAAGACCCTTTAAAAGTATAATCATGTTTCCTAGTAGTTTTCAAACCAATTTCAAATATCTAAATGCATAAGAACTGTCACGTAATTGTAATTCAGTTTGATTCAGAATGTAATGCAACTTACTTTTCTCTATATGACACATAAAAAAATAAGGCATCTTATACAAGACTGTATCATTCATTAATATTATTGAGGAACTGTCACACTAAAAAGTTACTTCTGAATTTTACTATGTCTTTTGAAGGATTAAGCTAAGTTGTCTTTTGAATTATTTATTACATAATTTTAAAATGTCTCTGTCACAGTCATTGTGAATATATAGCATAATACATCGAAAGGAAACAGAAAAAATTTGGCTATCATATTTAGGACATGTAAGTAAAAAGTACAAATATTGTCAATTCCATCAACCATTCGGAGTCCATCAAACAATAGCTAGTTAATTTCAAAATCTATATAAGTAATCTTTTAATGTTTCAAAGGTACAAGAAAATGTTGTACCTCAGTGGCTCAATTCCTACCCAAGTTATAAAACCATTACACAATTTAATAGAACTCTGAATGCCATGTACACATATTAAAATAGTCATACATATGGCTAGGCAGTTAGTATATGCACTGTAAAAGAATGTCAAAGCTGACAGGACCATTTGGGCATTTTGATTTAGTAAATAGCATGTTAGTATTTGGAAAGTCTTTTTTGAAGCCATATATCATCAAACTACACATCTACCTTAACTCTTCCTAGACATATTCTATTTACTACGGTCAAATATCAGATTGTTCAGATACATACACTCTTTCTCATTTAGGCACTCTATGATGCTGTAATGCCTCATGAACTTTTCTAAAGGGAAAGAATTCTTTTCTTAAAATTACAAAATGTTATTACCAACTTTGTCATTATTCTAGGCTATTCAATACAGTTTTGGCATCTCTATTTTCAGAAGGAATTAGCACAAACATCTGAGCACAGGGAAGTAAACAAGGAGACGTGCTTCAATTATCTCAGAATTTTGTCAACTACTACTCAAAACACACTGAATTAATCCAAATAAATAAAAAAAAAAAAAACAACCTTTTCTGATATACAAAAGAAACCTGTTTGAAAAGTAGATGTAAAAAATATACTCAACAAGAAGCTACTTTAGAATATTATATTTTGTTCCAATTATAACATACACTGTGAAAATGCAAAGGGCAACAGTAAATATATTAAAAGGACTCAATCTTTACCATGCAAGGAAATAAAAAAAAAACAAACCTGAAGTTATTATTTGACTTTGTATAGTCTTATACCAGCAATTCTACAGTGTATTTACAGCCCAGTATGTATCTTTATTCAAATGACTTCCTTGAAAAACTGACAGCCGATTCAAATATTTAACCTTATTTCAAAGATAATTATCTCAAAAAAAAAAAAAAAAGAAAATCTTTTTAATTTATCTCTTTTTCTTAGTTAACTAAGTGCAAACATTTTCTCATATTTTGCTTGTGTTTGTAACAGACAGTGTTAACTCTTAAGTTATTACTTTCTTTTGCAGCAAACTAAATTGTAGAACTGGAACAACTTCTCACTTGCAATGAGAAACTTCTAAAGTATAAAAAGTATAGAGTATATCATACTATTATACTCTTTACCTCCTGTTTCTTAGAGAACAAGTACAAAGGGATTTGGTAATCAGTCAAAAAACCAGGATCTAGATGCAGTTTCATCTAAAGGGAAATCTAACTACTCTATAAATATGTAATAATATATAAATGTACAGATACGTATCAGCAGGTTTGAGATGCTTAAAACCCTTAGTTTCTTATTTCAACTTACAAGGAAAACCATAAACGCCTAAAACTTTAAAACACTGTAATGAAATTTCATAGGTTAAATATTACTGTACACTGATGTTGAATACTACAAAATCTTGTATGAATATATGCTGGCTATTTAGAGAATCATAGCAAAGAATTTTTAAAAAGTTATTAAATTTCTCATGCAACAACACCAAGTAAATATCTCAGGCCCTGATCAAAATCAGTGCAAAGCTGTCCACTGATTTCAAAAGGTTTTGAAACAGACCTTTAAGCCATACAGCGTCAGAACTACTCACAGATTCAGAATCTAGACATTTAAAAAACATAAAGTATATAATTAGCAGTAACTAATTAGCAGGCTTTTCAGATACATATAAAGAAGATCCTGGAAGAAGTGACAGTGCAGTACTTTAAGGTCTGATTGCTCAATAAGCTAATAGCCATCTTTAGTTTGAAGACAATGGTATGAAGCTCTCCACAGGTAAGCACTACTTTCAGGGATAACTTCATGCAGAGGGTTGACCTTAGCCAGTTGCCAGACACGCACCCAGCTGCTCTCTCACTCTGTTTCCTCAACAGGACAGAGGGAGAAAATAACTTGAGAAAAACATGGAAAAACATCATGGGTTGAGATAAAGTCAGAGACATCACTTGCCAATTACTGTAACAGGCAAAACAGACTTGACCTGTGGAAAATCAATTTAATTTATTGCCAATTAAAATAGACCTTGGCAGTAAGAAAAGAAGACTGAATTAAAACCATGCCTTCCCTCCACCTCATTTTTTTCTAGGCTCAGCTTCACTACTTCATTTTTAACTCCTCTGCCACCTCCCCACACTAAGTGGCACAGGAAGATGAGGAACGATGGGCTGCAGTCAGATCATAACCTCGTCTCTCTGCTGCTCACCTGTGCCATGCAGTAGATCCATTGGAGAGTCACTTGAAACCAACTGTCCCGTGTTTGGCATGGGACAGCCCCTGGTCACTCCTCACAGAGGTCACTTCTGCAGCTCCCCTGCTGCAAAAAACTGGACATGGACACCTAATACATCTCAGGAGGAAATTAAAGGTTTTAGTATTGACATTGCCTTACTCAAGAATTTATAAAAACGCTGAACGTATTAATCTAATTCCTGTATACAAGACCAAGTCATACACATCTGTATCTTGATAGTTTCTAAGTGACAAAACAGAACATTGTAATTAAGTTAGGTGTTACTCACATAAAAAAATTAATTATGAAATGTTCCTTGAAAATGTGTTATGTAAACATTCAATTTAAATCAAATCTGCATCTGCAGTGTTTCAAAGATATTTCTATTATGAAATAAATATAAATTTTACATGGACGCAAAACGCATGAGACCAAAGCTGTTCTCTGAAATCTTTATAGCTCAGTCTGCTTTATTCACATGAAAAAAAGGGGGGAGAGAGGAGGAAAGGACAGAAGCATATAGAAGACATACCTTCATTAAAGCTATTTTCAAATGTAAAATGTTCAAGTGTCAAGCAAAAATCCTTGCAATGTTTTCGTTGTAGACTCAGATGATATGTTCATAGTTACTCAAGTTCTGGGGCATTAATGACATCTGTTCAAACTGATTTATGCTACCCTGCATCTGGTGTGAAACATAGGTTCATTATGATGACCATCAACACTCAGTAAATCTGATCAAGAAATCAGTGTAGTATATCCATCAATATCAACAATTAACTTCAAATCAATTGCTTATTAATGGTGACGTTGTAATATACATTGCACCCAGGACAGACACCACTACAGTCCAGTCCTCTAGGGTCGTAATACTCTGCCTTCTGCTAAGTATAAAATAACAATAAATGAAACAGACAATAATATATACATAGCACACACTAGAAAATTAGGTCTAAACCAAAATCCTTGCATTTCTGCATTTAAGTGTGTTTACCCAGGTAAAGACGGAAAGGATTCTGAAATCATCCTACTATCATAAAAGCCAAAAAAAGCTTCCATAGATTGGCTCACTAGATGCCCTTCAGACATTCCATTCCAACCATTTTCACTGCTTGCTAAAAAAAAAAAAAAAAAATAAATTAAAAAAAAAAAAATAAAAGACTTAACAAGTTGGCTACCCAGCTAGTGATTGCTCTGACACAGTTCAGATTTTGGGTTACAGGAAGATTAAGCAGATCAAGTCTGACACGCACCTGTCCAAATGATCCCTTTGGGCAGAAGCTCTATTGATAGCCTGGATAAAACTTAGTTTCCGAACCACTATTTGATTAATTAATATAAACAGCTTAGTATAAAGTATCACAGAATGGCTGGGGTTGGAAGGGACCTTAAAGATTGTCTAATTTCAACCTGCTGCTGTGGGCAGAGACACCTTCCGCTAGACCAGGTTCCTCAAAGTTCCATCCAAGCTGGCCTTGAATACTTCCAGGGATGGGGCAGCCACAGCTTCTCTGGGCAACTTGTTCCAGTGACACACCACTTTCACAGAGAAGATTTTTTTCCTAATATCTAATCTAAATCTACCCTCTTTCAGCTATTTCCCCTTGGCCTATCACTAAATGCTCTTATAAGAAGTCCCTCTCCAGATTTCTTGTAGGCCCATTTTAGGTACTGCAAGGCTGCTATAAAGGATTCCATGGAACCTCCTCTTCTTCAGGCTGAAAAAACCCAACTCTCTCAGCCTGTCTTTATAGAAGTGCTCCAATCCTCTGATGATCTTTGTGGCCATCCTCTGGGCTTGCTTGAACAGGTCCACATCTTAAATATTATTCTTTAATTGAAGAAACCATAAAGTATAAAAAAAGTTAAGGAAATACCCAGCAGCTGTACCCTGTATTGAACACTGAAAGCTTCGTAGATCCTCAAGCACTGTAACAAACACATGGTTTGCTCACTGTTCCTAAATGCAAACATAAAATACTTTATGGTGATTCATATTTGGATAAGAATATTTTCTAAGGTTAAAATATTGCTCTGTCTTGTATCTATGAGAATCAATAGATAAAAGTATTGATGTATGCATCTGCTATTCTTATGCTTATCAAGTAGAATTTCAGAAGGGTCCATTCAGATTAATAAATTTTCACACTAGGCTGCAAATCAAATCATCACTTCCTGCTCAGAATGCCTCAGAGTAGCTCCACACGGAGAGCCCTAATGAATAGGGAACAAAGCCACAAAATTGCTATTTAGCAATTCTTAGTTCCTAGGCATAGTAACAATGAACAGAAAAACAGAGGCACCCTCCAGAGGAGGTGGAATTGTATGCAGTTGTGCCTCAGATGAGAAATGCAGTACCATTAATGCAGTTTATTAGATGCTATTTTAATCTCTCACACCATGAAACACAAGAAGACTGTAAAAGAATCCAATAGTAACAGCCACAACATCATGCTGATTTTCATTAAATTTGTTGAAAGGGGACTCAGCATGGAATTATTAAACTGCTTTCAAAGGCAAATGACTAAAATGGCTCATCTATTTATAACCATCATTCTCAATCACTTTTTTTTTATAGTGACACCTGCTAGCTCCTGCTATAGTTAAGGTTCTGTCAGCCTTTCCTCAGAAACCCAATTTTTTCAGTTTCTTCTACATCGGCAATAAAAGAAACCATCTTCCTAAAACTGGCAATAAAACTACTTAGAAATGGTTTTAAAAAAATCAAAAGAAAGCAAGCAAGATAACCATCATCAGATTGTATCTAAAGATCTACAAATATCCTCACAAGTTTCAAACTGCTTTTTTTTGCATTTTAATGACCCAGATAAAAACCTGGTTTTTCAATATCAAATTTATAGATCTGTAGCTTACATATAAGCACAATACATCTTTCATGTAACATACACATATAATATAAACATTATATTTCATATAATATTCATCTATATACATGTATATAATAGAAATATCCTTATCTAGACATTAATGTAGTAGAATTCTGTGCTGCTTGATTACATTTATAAAGAAAAAAGTGTTTTCAGTGAACTTAAAGGTAACAAAAGTTTAGACACCATTGTTTTTATCACAAAAATCTCAGCACACGTGTTTAAGAATAGGGAAAGTGCCTGTGATAACACCACTATCTGAAAAAGGAAGCAAGTGCTGCTGTGGCAACTTAACACAGCCAAAAACATCTGAGTGACAAGCAAAAGCATCACAGCCCTATATATACTTCTAATGCTCTTCTGACATAGCACCTGTACTGTGAAAATAGTTTTGAAAATACCCAGTATTCTAGAATTACCCAAAGTTTGGCAATTAGCTTTCTATAGGTATGTAACAAATTTCATCCTTTTACAAAGACATACAGCTGCCATTTACTTCGTTCAAGACATTCTTGACATACTTCAAAATAGCAATAGTTATTTTCATACAGCTGTTAAGCAACAAAAGTTGTCAGGCAAATCATCAGTATTTTGTTGCCTTCTCCTTTGTTCTTTTCTCATTCAAAATGTGTCTTCACCTCGTTAAGAAAGTCCTAACTTGAGATGCTTAAGATTTGGTCCATGCCTATAAAAAGTGACTAATCACCTCCCCCAACAGATCAATCTGAGCTAGTTCAGAACATGAGATAAAGCACACTATACAGGGACCTAGTCCAAATAAAAAATGCAAGGAGATCCCTTCTTTTTATGAGAAGGGTGTTTAAGCTCCAAGATTTCGAAGATCATTAAAGAACTGACAGAGGATGAATGTATCTTGAGAACAGCCAGCCACGAATTCTTTTCAGAACATGAAAGGATACAAAGACTGATTCTATTCCAAAACAATTTTTTTATATATATAATTTCATGGGGAAATCTACCTGAATACTCATCTCATCTGCCAAAATACATTTTAGCACTTTTTTGTCAATTAAAAAACAAAACAAAACAAAAAAAACACACTAGTTTTATGTGATGAACCATTCATCAATTTTAATTGCAACCAGCCAGAAGCGGCCATTTTGGTCTTCTAGTCCTAATATTCTGCTCAGGCAACTGAACCTCGCCTGACTAAACTTGTGCACATGCAGTACCTAACCAAAACGTTTTGTCACTACTCATCATCCCTTCTTTTTGCTTGTAATTCAACTTCTCAAATCCATTTGAGCATGCATATAACTTCACTCATTTGAGAAATTGCTGTCTTTTGACACTTGTACATCACAATGGAATTTCTGAGGCTTCTAAGCGCTAATATAATATCAAAAAAAAAGTAACAGCAGTTAAAGTTTTTGCAAGCCCTTGCTTCAAAGCAATTGACAAATAGAAATTTCCAAATTCAACTCATAACAGTACAATTTTATGGTAAGTTTAGGCCACACATTGCTCAGAACCTTTCTGAAAAAATTCAAGGTTAGGTCTACTTGAACACTTCATTACAGCATGTACTAACATGGGATAATTAAAAAGTAACAAATTTCCCTTAAGATGCAACTTGCAAACAATCAATTTGCAGAAGGTTTGTGAAGATACTGGTTAGATTTGCATCTACAGAAGAGAACGGGAATATATCAATTTAACCCCACTATGGATGAGATCCAGTTCATCTAAAGGTAAATACATAAGAATTTATTAAATTGGACATATTATATATAACCACCTGGAACACCTATAAAAACTAAGTTCTTAGATACATTCTTTTGAATGCTATTCCAGAAAAATAAAACAGGTATAACAGATTTTTCTTATTCTCTTGTCTTTTCCTTTATCGTGCTCATTCTTTTGCTCAGAGATTTTCCTGCCACTACATTTCGACTTATAGTTGTCGCTTTCTTACATATCAAAATGAGTTCATACTCAGCCCACAAAGTTATAATTACTATAAATTAGAAACTAGCACTCAAGAAATTAATTATGCCTTTAAATAACATTATCAACCATATTCATGTGGCAGTAGATGGAAATACTCTTGTATGGAAGGATTCATACTCAGTGTGCATGTATATGTAAATACTTAAAAGTAATTAAGAGCTATATCACGCAAGTTTTCATTCCCTTTTTGCCTTCTGCTTTTTCCACATCTTCTATTGGCATACTGTTAACTCATGTCTAGCTTTTCATCCAGCAGTACCCCCAGGTCCTTCTCGGCAGGGCTGCTCTCAATTCCTCCATCCCTCAGATGATACCAGGGATTGTCCCAACTGAGGTGCAGGACCTCGCACTTGCCTGTGAACCTCACATGGGCCCACTTATTGAGCTCCATTATGACCCTGAATTGAACGTGTTTGCATGTTCTTGTGTAGGTTGAGGAGGAAGGCATTAGGTTCTTAAATGTTATGAACAGATGCAGAAAGTATACTACATGGATTTAGATCTTTCACATGAATGAATATTTTTGCCAGGTTTTGGTTTCCAAGATTTTCCCTCCTTTTTCTTGTAAATCTATTTAAATGTTAAAAAACAAAACTGTGGAAATAATGGTATTGTGGTTGAATAATAATGTTACCTCTTCCTATACCACGTGATGCAAGCAAGAAAAAAGACAGTCAAAAGACAAAAATTTTTCTCCAAGGAAGTTTGGTGAAGTCACAGTAAAAATAACCTGGAAAACTCCACTTATTCCAAATGATGTAACTGTAGCATACTGTTTGTTGATAGGCATTAATTTGTTCTAGATCTTAGCTCTATATTTATCTGCTGTTGAATGGCAATAAATGTCAATGAATAAATGCCAGCCTGTTTACAGACTCCTGGTGCTAGTATTTTACCCCTTTGACCAGACTAACCTTGCTGAGTTCACCTGAAATTGCTCTGCTCACTATAATTTGTCAAGGTAACAACTTCTCTCAGACTGTCTTCTCTGCAAAAGGCCTTATGCCGACACTACAACACTTTTACCTTGGCAACATCTCATTACTGTTTGTCAACTGTTTGTACAGGACCACTAGAATCTGTCCAGACACTGTTGCAAGTATCACCAAGTAGTTTCTGAAATAAATCACTGGCTCAATGAGTGCTAAAACTGATTACTCTTTGAATCTAAAACACTATTATTCATGTTTCCAATTTTTATCTTGTTATACAATAGCAATGTACTGTCCACTTAAAATCTAAGCATAAAGAAAAATTAATCGCAGTTCATACAGTTTTTATTTGGGTACAGTCTTGTGACACCTTTTGAAACCATTTACTTTAGAAACCTTTTTTGCTTTTGAAAGCAAACTTCACTGGCTCATTTACAGTGCAGTTCTGTATGAACCAGAGAGAGACAGATTTTATGATCTGAACATTACATAAATTTGACATTCAAGTTTCAATAACATTACATACATACATATATATATATAAATTTATACAAGTAACATTTTATCCAGAGATATTTTCCCGGTTAGCTTTCAAAGACACAATAGTGAGTCTGCATTAAGGAGAAATCTTTAAAGAATTGTAAAATGCCTACCTGAGAAAGAATGCAAATTCTTATTGCCACATACAGAGTTCAAGACTTTTTCCCTATTAAAAATATCTTTAACATTTTATGAATCAGAGCTATCATGAGCTTTGCATTTAAATGTGTGTAAATGGCAATTAATAGCAGGCAACTGCTGAGTTTAAATTGATTACTGTGTCTCATTTTGTAATAGTCTCCAATTTATCTGTATAAAGAACAGAAGTTCTGTAAAAAATAAATTGAATTTCTAAACAGCAAGATTTGAGGAACTTAAGCAGCTGGATGCTAAAGGGACAAGCCAAATTCTCAATGATATAATTGTTGCAACAGATTTTTTTCCATGAAGACTGGCATGTCTTTAAGTACAGAAACAGATCATTATTTTTCACTTCCTTTTCATATACTGATGTTCAGTTCAAAAGGTTCTTTTTAAAAATGTAGAAAGCAAAATCAGATCTCAAAGTATTGCCCAGAAAGAAAAATACCATGCCTGAACACTTTAAAAAACACTGAAAAAAATGGGTTATATAGTTGATTATTAATTTTTCATCATATTCCATTTGGAAAAAATTACCTCAGTTTTCAGAGCTACCATTTTTAGAATCACATGGGTGTTTCTTCTATTTACCTCATTAGCAATGAAAGTTGGAAAAAACAGCTAAAAACTCAACTAAAATAAATAATACCTTTTATTGCAGCTTTCACTTGATGCTCTTACAACCGATTAGTACGTGCCAAAATATCAAGATCTCTCACAGACCTTTCAGCTCCAACAAAATCTGGAAAGGTAGATATCTATCATTACTGTAAGAAATTATGACATTACATCACTGTTATTCTATTACACATAAACAGTTTTGATAATTCACTGGAAAAAAAGACTATACCTAGCTTGCCTAAAGTTTTATTTTGTTTTTACTAAAACTAGGACACTCTTCTTCCCTTGTCATTTTCTCAGATTTCTTAGGTATGTAGTAATTCAGAGATGTCTCAAAACCTGTTTATTCACTGTTTTTCAAGCACACAGATTGTATCAATGTCATAGTAAGGCCAGATTCTACACTTACAGAAGATATAGCAATATTTAATCCATCTGTAGCTTAAAAGCCTGAGAGTTCTCTATTTCTGTATGATTTGGACCTTTGACAAAGCATTAGTTATCAGCATTCTACTTTTATCAGGAAATCCATCCACTTTTTTTTTATACATACAAGAATGATTAGCCAGTAGAAAGCTGCTGTATCCCACTATTTCATAAGAATATCTTATCAAGCAAAACAGAAGGTATGAAAATTCTTACTTCAGTGCAGTGATTTTATCAGCTGATACCCTTCAATTAAATCCACATGACACAAAATCTTTTATATTACTAAACTTAACCTTTAAACAGCAGGTATGTATGAAAATCATAAAGTGGGATTCACGGCTGGCCTTCTACACAGCAGGTTAGCTTTTTGTGGTCTGGACTGTAAAGGCAGCTAGGGGTTTTCGGGACAATGCACTGGTTACAATAACGTATATTTGTTACTAAGAGAATATTGGAAGTGCAAAAAGTCATGTTTAAATAACATTTACCCATTCAAATATAAAAATCCCATTCCAAATCTGACAAGTGAATTTCTACAACTCATAAGTCAACTTTATGAAACCGAATTCATCTTACATACAAATTAAAAATATAAAGGGCATGAATTAAAATTTTATTGAGATATTCAAATCCAGACTTGACCTATTTTTTAATCCTCAATTAGTATTACAAACACATCTTTGCAGGACAACATCTTCAAAGATGCTACTGTAAAAAAGAAGACAAAAAACAAAAATGCATTTTATCTTTTGTATCATAAAGCTAACATGTAAAAATGAACCCATCAGTAGCGCTATGGACATTCTTTGTGCATGAAACACTGAGTGCCTGGGAAAACATGAGTTATTTTTGCATAACAGGGTTAACACATACAGTTCCATGAAAGCAAACAGAGCATGGATTTTTCAAAAATGAAGTTTGGAAAAAAATTACAATATCTAAATACAATCATAATGGATACATAAAAAGTGCTACTTAACAGAAATATAATTTACTACAAGATGACAAAAATAAATGTAAAGCATTTAGAGGCTCACATATCTCCACTTCCATATGGTATCACAGTACAAAATGAGCACAAAATAATAGCTACCTATTGTAAAGTTAATGGAGTAATTTATCTCTTAAAATGAATTTTAAAATCCCACATGAAATAATGAAAAAATTTCCAAGAGCTAAATACCTTAGTAAGCAGAAAACCCCCAGTTGCACTTGGTTTTACTACTGTTCTAGTGCTTATTCACCATGTGTTTTCAAAGCATTATAGTCTCAAGAAATTACCAGTATCATAAATGCCAGACAATGGAAATTTTTATTAACCACACCTAACAAAATTTTAAGCCTCAAACAACCAGTTTAAATGTCATTTTAATAGGACTGCTTTTCTTGAACAGGGCAGGAACATAGCTTTAATGCAAAATAAGAGAGGCAGATAACAAAGTTGAACTGTGCATTCCTGTAACTAAAAAACAATAGGCAGTGAACCTAGGACACTCAGATGTTTATTTCACAGTTCCCTGCAGGCTGACTTCCAGCAGTGAGAGATGCAACACTTGAATAAAGTTTTTGGTATTGATGAAAATATAAAATTGTGTGTTATCAAAATAAGAATAGATACAAATAGCATCACGCAGGACATTTTATTTTAAGGAGCAATAAAATACAAAGCCATTTTTATGATTTAGTTTATACAGCCTTCTAAAACTGAAGAAATGAGAAAATAGTTTTATGTTAGGTATCACCTTATAAATGCTTTTAACATTTACTATCTAAAACGTATCTAGAAAGTCACTAATAATTCTGTAAACTTTTTTCCTGTTTCCTGTGAGTTTTAGACTATTAAGGCTAGAGCAGGAGGATTTGGGTTTGATTTTTTTTTCCTTTTTTGTTTGTTGCGGTTGAAGGTCAGCCAATAACTCAGAACCATGCAGCTATTCACTTATCCCCCTCTTCCTCCTGCACTCAGGGCAGGATGGCCAGGAGAACTGAGAGAATGCAAACCACGCAAGTTGAGATAAGGACAGTCCAATAACTAAAGTATAATATTACTAATAATAATAATAATAAAGCGAAATAACAAGAGGACTAAGAATATAAAACTAAAAGGGGAAAGGGAAAAAAAAAAACACAATAAACATAAGTGATGCACAATACAACTGCTCACCACCTGCTGATCAATACCCAGCCCGACCTGAGCAGCGATCAGCACCTTCCAGGTAACTCCCCCCAATTTATATACTGGACATGATGCGCTGTATTGAATATCACTTTGCTAGTTTCGGACAGGTGTCCTGCCTCAGCTTCTCATGCCCCTCCTCACTGGCAGATCATGAGACACTGAAAAGTCCTTGATCGGAGTAAACACCACTTAGCAACAACTGAAATATTGGTGTGTTATCAAGATTGCTCTCAGACTAAAGCCAAAACACAGCACTGCACCAGCTACTAGGAAGGGGGGAAAAAGAAAAGAAAAAAAAAAAGAACAACTGTTACAGGCGTAACCAGGACATGTTTCATAGAAAAGGAGTCATTGAGGATTCTGTAGAAGACAAGCTAGAGGCATATTTCCTACCTCCCCAAAGCATTAGTACCTCCTAAAGCATCAGCTACATATAGAACAAGAAAAATGTTAAATACATATCTTCACTTACTAATACATCTTTATATTATGTTATGTAGAAAACAGACATTTAAACATATAAACAATAAAAAGTATCCATAGCACTGAAACAAAAATAACCATCAACTTAAGAATTTTACCCCTTTCTAAGACTTACGCCTTTTTTTTCCAATCCAAGCAATTTTTATTAATGAATTTAAATATACTTCAGGTTCATGGAAATCAAAAGAGTACTGCATACCATGAATAGCTTACTGGCAGTCTACCAGCAGTTTACATGATTACAGCTTCATAATCTGTGGATTATAAAACCTGCCAACTTCATCTTATTTTATCGTTCACTTTACAGAAACTTTCTTTCATCCATGGTAAATTTTAATAACAGGATTAGTTTTTAGTTTGCTAAAAGCCTTGTGAAGAGAACTGTCCTTTCTACACAGCTCCAAAATAGACACAGAGAGAAAAAGCATGCTTCCATAGACATGGGAACTATGCATTTAACAGTCACAAATCTATTCTCTTGCTACAGGTTACCTCCAGTTATAAGCTAGACTATAATTAACTTGTATTGTAAGTTAGTGGATTCAAGCACGGCTATGACATAACCAGGAAGGACGTAGTTTGGTTTCAGAAGGCAACATTACTCATAAAAAATTTGTAACTGATGAGGAGTAGAGTATTGGTAAAGAATAACATGCAGATTCTGAAGTCCTATCCAAAAGAGGCCTTTAATGTGCTTCGTTTTATGAGTAATCTAATTCATTTCAATAGCTTACGCACTCAATCGGCTTAGCATTCTGATGGGGCCACAAAATCCATACAGAGAGCTCCTTTTACTAGAGTAGCAATCTTAAATTGGAGAAATGAGGTGAGTTTTCACCCCACAAAAGTCCATCTTAATGTAACTATCTTGGAAAAATATATCTTTAAATATCATTTGAAAAAGCAGTCAAGCTCCCCAAAGCTTTTGTTTCCTCTGTTGTTATCTCCTCACACACACACGTATGATAGATCTGTTGTTCTAACAAAAATTATATTCTTCCTCCTACAAAAATGGCCACATATATAATTTTAGACAAGCATAACTACTACCATGTGGAGACTATTTGCTGAGTGAAGGCCCTGAATCACAAATCTCCACAGCTGTTACAAGACTCATCCCTGCAATTTACATGATTTGGCTGAAAACAAGAAATTACACTTCCATGTGTCATCCTCAAAGGCTATCAGCATATAGAGGCTTAAATATTTCCATAATATATAAGAATATGTAAGGGATCACTTGACTTATTTTTAAACAAATACACAAGTATCACGTTTGAAGAAAAATCGAAATGTTTTGTGGCTCTTTTTCTAACTTTGTCACCGGAACAAAAAACAGCATAACAAAGCAGACTCTGCTAGCACAGAAATAGGATCCTAGCTGCTAGATATAGAGATCAATATTCCAACAAAGGATATTTTGTTACACATGCAAGCATACCAAAGCTAGTAAAAAGTTATACTGCAGTACCACAGAGGGCTAAATTAGTAATACAAAGAAGAACTCTTTCAAGAAATGTCTACACTGTGGGATACATTTGTTTCTACAATTTGGGGTCAAAGTGCATTCCTTTACCTGCACACTGATTCCTTATGCTCACGTGACCGGGTACAATCATTCCAATTTCTGTGTATGGAAAAACTAGGTATGAAAGGGAGCAATGGCCACATTTTTAATGATCAGAGAGTGAGAACCTCCCAAGACACCAGCAATGTAGCACAAATTTAGCCCCTAAACAACAGAGCATTTACTAATGAAGTGCAGCAAATGGAAAGAGATAAAACACACTCCAACCTAGTTTTAAGGCTCTTCTTACTACTAAAGACAATACAGAGGGTTATTGTAAATATACATGGTGCTCTAGTTTTTAAAAATAGATGAATGAGCACGATCCTCTTAAAAGTTAGGACAAAAGGGCTAACAACTGAAGTTTGTATATATAAAAAACAATAAGCGATTCAGCTATGAATATAGTAAGATGATAACTTGCTTTCGGCTGTGATTCAACATAAACGTGGAACTCTGGCAATGGAACTTCACAATGCTTAGAATTAATCATGTTCTTAACTGCTTCCCTTCAGTAGATGATGATTTAGACAGAACCAGGCTGCAATATGTTAAATGACCGTATGACACATTAAGCAAGTAATGAATAACATATTTTAAAGGGATTATTATTTTGAAGTAGAGACAGGAATGTTGCAACAAAGAGCAGGAAGACTACACAACAAAAATATAAGTAGGAAAGTTGAAGAGCCTCAAAACTTGTTATTCCAAAGCTAACTAGTAAAATGTCTAATTCACCACCAATCTTTTTTTTTTCCCTGTCATTTCATAACTTCATAATTTTAAGTTGTTACTTTAACTGCACAGTAAACCCCAGATTTAAAACCACTGTGAGTAAAATACATTCTGCTTTATATTTGTCAAAACTGTTTGGGCTTGCCTCTAAGTTCATCCTTTCTACAACACAGCAAAAATGCAAATTTGGGAACAAAAGCGTAGACATGTTTATCTGGACATACTCGGGGAACTGGCCTGCAAGTCAGTGGATAGAACACAACCGCTACATTTGTCAAGCAGAATGAAAAGCCAGCTTCAAGGAAAGTACTGAGTGGCAGAAGGCTCGCAAGACAAATGAGCACTTGAGGATAAAACAAAGAAAAGCAAAAGCAAAAAACTATAGAGGGCACCAGGTCTGTTTAACAAAGTGACTGGTCACAACTGAAGACCAAAAAAGAACCTGCATGTCAAGTACCATTGACTACGTAATCGCGCACCGACCACAAAAGAGCATGCTATGTAAATGTGTCTTTTAGAGATGCATAGAACCACATGCCCTTCCATCCATATACCAGTACTAAACCAGTGTGGCATACAACCTTGCCAGTAGAGTGAAAGCATAATTCACTATGCTTGTGTTCACTTATGCAAAATCATGCTTTCCATATAAAGATTGCATCTTTGGTATTTTATTGATAGCTATTCAGCCTGTATTTTAGAGAAATAGCCTTATTTAGTAATAGCCCTAAATAGGGAAATAAGAATTCCAGCATCTACAGATGCTATTCATATTGCTTCTTCATTAGGTAGCAAGCCTGTGAGGTAACCAAACACACTATTACAGACCAGTTTGTATAGATAAAAGTGTTCATATTTTCTAGAAAAGCAATATAATGGTGAGTTGGAAACCACCAACCATTATATCAGCATTCCTTTGGCCAAACTCCAATATGTAAATTTTTTCTAGTTCTTAGAGTATTTTTGTTTCAAATTATTTTCATATTTAGCATATTTTCAATTACAGGATTAATTACTAACATCCTAGAATATCAGGCTTACCAGTATTATGCTATGTACCCTGAATACCAGCAGTACTTGGAGTAATTGCAAGCTTGATGTTTTTTCTAGCTTGCAGTCTTGAGTAAATTGAGTAAGTTTGACGAAATAGGACCTTTTTCATTTCTGATGTTTTGCAGGACTCAAGAGGTGTGCATAGTTCATTATATTTGCCAGGAGCTGGTGTGATTGATTGCTTAAGTAGAAATCTCTAGTGAAGCCAGAGGAGAAAAAATATGGCAATGGAAGCCTACAACATATTCTGAAGCTATGTAAACAGAAAGTTCACTTACATAAGTTCAGCATGTTTACAGTATTATTCTTTCTCTTTTAATGTAATTCAGACACAGTGGCACCTACCATCTTAAATCTTTCTGTCAGTAGCGACTTTTCCAACCATGTGTTAACAGCAAGCATTAATATCACTTGATTGTACAAAATACTTTGCATGTACCTGCACAAATACACAGCCATATGAATAGCTGACAGCATGCAAAATGTTTATTCAGTCAACCCATGCATTAGTGGTATAGCTACAGACATTTTCAAAGACATGCCTACCGTTGAAAAATTATGTCTTCCATTTCCAATTTACACCACTGCTGTCTCTATACATGGCGCGTATTGAATAAAACATTGCAGAAATTAAAGTGTTTTATACTCAAATACTTAAATACCACAAGCCAACTAGTTCACGCAGAATAAACCATTTCTTCTCATCTCTCCTTTACTGTTTTGCTAAGCTATACTCCAGCATACGCATACAGCCACCTTCATATTTGCTGAGCATTTCCTGATTATTTTCAAAAGTTGTTTTTCACATTCAGTCACTGATTGGTCAATATGTTACCTTAGAATCAGTAGCAACTGAAGTCATTACTTATCTTTGTCACACACACACACACTCATATATATATATAAATTAAAAATACTTTAAACATCTGCTCTTCAGAAAGGGAGTAAACACCTCAGATATGATGAAATCCAGCACCTGACCTATGGCTCAGTGAATGCCTCCTTTGAATATACAGCAGTACACACTGTAAATTGCATACTGTATATTACATTGGTTTAAATACTCAAAAAAAGATTTTGTTTGTTTCTGCCATCGTGCTTTCAGAGCACACACCTAAGTATTATGTATTACCTGAACAAAACTTAACAACCACAATAATGCCTGTGAAATCTCCTCCATGCATTGCATGTGGATTCAAATTTCTCTTTGACATGAAAGTTTGCAAACATATACATGAACCCACATATCTGGTCCACAAATACTTTTATGTCTGAGTCATTTTCATACAGATCTCAAGCAGCAGTTAGACCAAACAATGTAAAACCACACAGAAACAGCTAAATAAGCACAGAACACTACAGTTAGTATTTCTTGACAGTTATCTTGCATTGTATTATTCAGAATATTATAATGCTTAAGAGTGAAGAAATGAAAACACATATGGCTGGCTTTGGACTGCCTCCCCTCTTCTGAAACTAACTTCTCATTTCATATGGCCCAGGACCCAGAAAACTCTGAAAAAATATAACTCATGTCATAACTGTCTACACAAGTAAAGCAACAATTGCTTAATGTCTGTATAAAGTTCACGTAAAGTTAAAAGTGAACCCTTACATACATTTCATTCTAAGGTAAATATAAATTAACTACTAGCCAGTCAACTGGCAGATGGCATTTAGGTGTCTTGAGAGCAATCCAAGATCTCAGAAAAGTGTATTCTGTGACTGCTGCTCTCTAAAGGAGCTTAGCACCTTTGCCACAGGCAATGACTACTGTTCCAACCCACTAAAAATTTAAAGTGTTATCAAGTAAATCACTTGTGTATTTCATTATCTACAAAAATGATCACAAAACTACTATTAAGTTTTACTTACTAAAATCTTCCCATTTGTGTTTTTACTCCCTTGTTTGAACACTTTACAACAAAGCTAAGGTGTAATGGAAGCTTCTAAGGCTTGCTCTATATTTCAAAGCACTCAGATGAGGTATCATAATTCATAATGGAGACAGAGACATACTACATGATTCTACATGAACCAAGACAGTAACTTGCATCAACAAAAGTTTCCAAGATTTGCATTAAAAACTACAAATAGCTTGCATAAATGTGTTTTGCTTCGGAGAAAACAAGATCAGAATGTGTGAAACATGGTTATCATGCAGAAGAACACTATTTGGTTTGTTAATACATAAATGTAACAAAATAAATTAATAATAAATCTCTGTATTTGAACATCAAATAAAAGGAAGATTTTTCTAACCACCTCCATGCTACACAGCAATACAAATTCCTGCAATACCAAATCATATTTTGTGAAGTAATTTATAGAAATAATTGTGCCGCAGAGGTAGAATAAATTAATCCAAAATTATCTCACATTTAACCATCCGTGTCTGTCTCACAAGCTGACATGGCATGGCACATGCAGAGTTTTCTAAAATATTGCTGTTGCCACCACTGTTTCTTGTATCTATCATAAACACAAGTGCTTCCTCTCACACAAAATGTATACGAAATTGTATTAAAGTACAATTTTAAGGAAATGCTGGTTGTTTGGTATGGAACAACTCAGCATTTTCTCCTATTATTATATGTTCAGTAACACAAAAGGTTGTTGTTATCATAAAACAATCTAGTGGATTTTTGTGAATGTAACTGGTGATTGTCTAATTCACAGTTCATTCGTTCCACTTTACACAGTTTCAGAGATTTTGCATCTGCAAAGCTTCTTAATGCAACTGCAACAAATTTACATAAACCTGAGTTACCATGTATTCTGTGTTTCAGAAAAAGATCTGTCCTACACAATCAAAACTAGGGATTTGTTATAAACCAGTTTCAGAGCAAGCATGCCTAGTAACAAATAGATCACATGGCTAAATAAGACAGAAAAACAACTTCTGAATTGATCTGTGATAATAAAAATGAAAAATAAATAAAAATTAAAGACCAGTAATGAAAATTAAAAAATAAACCCAGAGCAAAACTAAATCACAAGTATTCCACACATTGCAGCTGTACATGCCAAAAAATTTTAAATCTATGAAAAAGAAAATATTTAACCAAGTATTTATGCTCATTTGTTGCCCTAGTTCTGCCGGGATAGGATTCATTTTTTCTTAGTAGCTGATGCTGCACTGTGTTTTGGCTTTACTCTGACAGCAGTGCTGATAACAAAACAATGTTTTAGTTGTTGCTAAGTAATGCTTACTCTGAATCAAGGATTTTTCAGTCTCTCATGCTCTGCCAGTGAGGAGGGGCACAAGAAACTGGGAGGGAGCAGGGACAGGACTCCTGACCCAAACTAGCCAAAGTAATATTCCGTACCACAGCATGTCATGCGCAGTGCATCAACTGGTGGGAGCTACTCAGAAGAGACTGCTGCTTAGGTCAGGCTGGGTATCAGCCAGCAGGTGGTAAGCAATTTTACTGTGCATCACTTATGTTTCTTAGGTTTTATTTCTCTCTCTCTTTTTGCTGTCTCTCTTTTCATTACCATTATTATTATTATAATTTTACTTTATTTCAACTATTAAACTGTTCTTATCTCAACCCACAGGTTTTACCTTTTTCCAGTTCTCCTCCCTTTCCCAATGGGAGCGGGGGCAGTGAGCAGGCAGCTGCTCAGTAATTGGTTGCCAACATTTTTTCCCTAGCTCAACTGGACTGCAACAGCTCTGAATTTGAACAGCAGCAAAAGAACAACAGATCTTGTAATTTTTTTCATCAACAGATCATTTCATCTTTTCATCAAAGAACAGTATATACATTCATGTCAGCCTAGCCACTTCCCTCTGTTACAAATGTCAGAACTTACAACTGGCATTAAAAGCCATTTCCAGCAACTCAAGAGGAAATATATTTTGAAGATGCTGGAATAATAATAGTTCAACTGACAGTACTTCACTTATAGTCCTAATGCACTGTTACTTACAATATTCCATCCAGGTGGGATCTAAAACATTTTCACTCTTGTTAAGTTACACAGATTCAGGTTAATAATGCTCATGCAACTTTTCCACTCCAACTACAAATCTTAAGACACATTAGGTTCCCAACTGAATATGTAAGTCTATGAGAAAATATTCCAGAAATGGTAACATTTACTGTGTAATCATTTGTCTTTCCTTTTAATTTTGAGGAAAACCAATTACTGCTGTTTATAGTGAATAGGCAACATCAACTACTTCTGATGATAGGGCACTCTTAGAATGTTCTCTCTCACAGTGCAAATATGGCAATGAAGAAAAAGATTAGTATCTTTATTGCTCACGAAGGCCACCCAAACACGGTATATGAAATTATGTCCAAGTCTCCAAGACAGAAAGTTAACTTGGAAGGTGCAAATAAAATAATAGACATTGTACTCTTTTTACAATTTGAGATGTTTACTAATTTTACAGCCAGCAAAGCCTGTAAAAGCCTGTAAAACACATTGCCTTATTAGACACTTACAGGACCTCAGACTTCTCAGGAAAAAATACAATTATTTCAATCAATGCTAAATGCAATGTTGTAAGCTAATTTAGAGATACTGCTCACAATAAAATTTGGATAGACTAGTAATATTTTCCTAAATTTTAAAAATCAGGAAGTTCTATTTCAGCGCTATGCGTTAAGTAATTTTTACACCATCACGGTGTATTTGTTTAGATTACCATAAGTTTTATAAAGACTACAGAAAACTGTTTATGCAAGTTATTCACTACAGTAGGCAAGAATTAATTTTATTCTGCTCAACTCTGCTATAAAAAGATATGATTACAACTAATTAAGTTTGACAGATTTGAGTCATCGTTCTCCTATTTTTACCCTTCTGTTAAACTGATACCATCACAATACAAGCTGTCTTATTGAATCATTTATCAGGAAACAGAATACTTGAACTACCATCAGAGGATTCTGTAGTCTAGAATGGGTGGAAACATGCATCAGACAAACAAATTTAAGACTATTTAAGCACGCAATTACATTTGCAATCAGGTATAGACTTTGTGAGAGTTCAGAAACTGGTTTTACCCAATGCAGTAAGACAATCAAAACATGAAAGAAACTGCAAGTTTTGCTCACAACTTTTTAATGATGCACAGATATTTATGAATAGCATTATAATCAGTGGTGAAAATACAAAAATCAGACAGTTGTATCAGTGCTTTTACTTGAATGATTTTCTTTTTTCTTTACAGAAAGTGCCAGTGTATTATTTTGGAAGTGTAAGAATGTTGAACAGTCCAACCATGAATCATAATACATTTAACTCTGTATAGCAGAAAAATCTATTGTATAGATTGTCTTAAGTCTAAAAAACTGGAACATCTGCTTATGGATTACTGAGGTAAAATCTTAAGAACTTCACTGACACTTGAAAACATCTCCATCCCTATTTTAATGAAGAAAGAGAAACCCTAACATGGATTTTAGTCCTAAACTTCAGCAACGCAGATCACAAACTGGTTTACAGGTTATACACAGACCTTCATTTCTTCCCCAGGAATAATAATAAAAATACTTCAACAAAACACCAATCCAGTATACTAACAAAATATCTATAAATGTTACAATCTGTTTGACATAAGCAGTCCCAATGACAGACCCAGAGCTTTCAGACCCAGAGCTTCTTCAAGTCTCATGGGGACAGAGGAAGTCTTTGTGCCAAGGAAGAAGGCTCTCCAAAAAGAGTCTGCCAAGCAGGGATGATCCAAGATCAGCTATTTCCAGTCTTGTGAGGATCTTGCAAGTCCCAATTTCCTAGCACAGCCTCACCTTGCCTGGGAAGCTGAGGAAGAAATGCAAGTCCTGCTGACAGCTTGCAAGTTCTAAGCCTATGGCTCAGTGAAGCTATTAACAGGTCTGGCAAACAACAAAGTCACCAACTGCTGTGTAAGATCAGGAATGACTGATAAAGACACATAATACAGCTACAACCTAAGAACAAGAATATCTTGACCATTTTTAGCTCTCTTACCTACAATATCCTGAACTTCAGTCTATTTGTCAGTAATCTACAGGGAATGCAAGACAAGCCCCACTAAGGATCAGCATGAAACAAACAAACAAAAATATATATATATACTGGGCAGGAAACAGAGAGCATTCCCTATATAGATAATTTTAAACTAAACCAAGGAAACTACTGATTTGCATATTCAGAACCTTTATTTTGGTTTAAAGGGACAGAATGAGACTAGAATGAAAAAGCCTATAGGTTAAGATAGGGAGATTACTTTGCAATTACCATTATGGGCAAAGCGGACTCTGCCAATTAAAACAGATTCAGGGAGTGAGAAACAAAAAGACCAAAATTAGACCACCACCTTTCCTCCCCACTATTCCCAGGCTTAACTTCACTCCCTCATTCCAGACTTCTTTACCGACCCCGAAGTGGCACAAGGGGATGGGAGTTACAATCAGTGCACATTGGTTTCTCTCCCTCACTCCTTCCTTCTCACACTTTTTCTCTACTCTACCATGGGTTCCCCACAGGCTGTTAATTATATAGAACCACAGTCATCATACAATTCTAAGTATGTTTATGGTCAGAATATACTTTTTTTTTAAAGCTGAGCTAAAAGATATTGGAATTGAAACAACGTAGTCATTTTATAAGGTTAATGGATCATATAATACACAGCTGACAACTTTCAGGATCATAATTTACTTTATCAATATAAATGCATTCATATTATTAAGGTCAAGCAGTCCACATAAAATTCCAGCAGGAAGTCATGTAGTCAACTATATAGTATTTCTTGACATGCTTGTTAGAGAAAATATGGAACAGTTTTTGGAAGAACTAGGGAAAAAAGGAAAGTGTTAAAGGCAAAAATGGAATGATCACATTCAAAGCTATAAAAGTGCATATTAAGATTTTAAAATATCTCACTAGCCACTGTGATTTTAATATGTTATTTTTATTTTTAAGTTATGGAAGCCTGTATCATGGCAACTGAAGCACCAAATATTAAATCTGCAGACTTAACAAGATACCGTCATTTTAAAAGAAGCATACCTCTCAAGCTAAATTATTACAAATTTCACTGTACTCTGTGAAAATTATTTTCCAAAATGTGTAAATACTGTCTTCCGTGAAAATCATGTTTCACACTGTGATGCTGTTCATTTAAGCATGTTATTTCTATTTGTTTGTATACCTGTACTATTTTGTTGTTCTACAACTGTAAAAAATTTTCTCTCCAAAGTGGTATTTCCCAAAACGCCCTACACTGACAGAGCTAGGAATTGAAACTCTGTTTTTCTGCTTTAAGAACTACCAAATGCCAGTTTTGGTATTAATGACTTTTATAATACCCTCTGAACCTTTAATATTTTCTATGCTAAGAAATTTAAATCAGCTCAAAACAATGTTAGTGCCACATACAGCTGAACCAATGATGAGAAGTAAAGCAACGCAAATGTGTACAAATCAAACAACCTTTAGATTTCTTCAAAAAGCCTGTTGGAGCTCTGCTGGTTGCAGTGTTTTAAAGGTCTAAAGTACTATCAAATTAGTTGCCCTTAAGTATTAGCCAATTAAGTACTGGCTTATACTAAACCAAAATCCTGATCCAAACACCACTTAAGCTGTGTGAACTGCTATATATACACACACTACATCCATTTGTACTGGCTAAAATGAGATTCACTACACACAGGGTGAAGTGAAACTGCACAGGAGTTGTAACTATACAACTACCTTACACATAGACTAAACAGCTTGTATCACAGTCTACCTGGTTGGTTTGTTTTTTTTTCTTCTTTCATTTACTGCCTGATATATCAAAGCACAGAACCTGAGAGCAGTAGCATTTCTATATTTAAAATAGCCCTGTCACTTCCTGGCTCCTTGATATCTTATTTTGCATAACAGACACAATAGGATTTTTTCAAGTCCTTATCCCTTTACATTTATGCATTGAATAGAGAAAAGCTCAAGTTCAAAGTGTCATTATTCAGTGTGTCTTCAAGAATTGTAAACGTGATTCTCCCAGAGCTGTCTCTCATTCAATTTACATTTCTCTTTGTAGACTGAGAATATTTCTGATTTTTTTCCAGGTAGTACACTCATTTCCATAAACCACATGGTTACACATGCACTGTGCAAGTCTTATAATATAAGACTACTTAAGTGATTTGTTCTATTTGCAGTTAAGACATGAGTTATTATCAAATAAAGACACAGTGGTCCAACTTCCATTAATAATGTAACTTTTCCTACTGCTGCAACAAGAATTGGATAAAGTATTTATATTACCTGCAAGAAGTTCTAATCGTTATTAAGCCAATGCATCTAAACAGTTTTTCAGGACATTAAAAATCAATCAAACAAACATACATCAAGCACTCTATTATAGTAAGCAAATTTCTGATGCTTCTTGTCATATAAATGTAAATACAGCCCATGTTACGCTAAAATTCTTTTAGAGCAAGAAGAATTACAGGAGGGAACACCACACTTACATCCAACTAAATGTACCTTCTGATCACCAGATGGTACAATTTAACTCTATTTAGACAGGGAGCAACCAAGTTGCACTTAAGAGTAATATTAAAGTGGCAAAACCAACTTAATATCATTTTCCTATCTCCCCTGTCCAGAAACAACAAAAGTTATCTATGTTCTTTGGAGGGTCAGTCCAGCAGTTGGTGAGTACTAAGGCATAATGCTTAAAGACAAATTGGTCAAAACCTCACCACTTCCCAGATCAGACTAAAAGTTTAGAAGTGAAAAATATTTGCTATATTAGCATTATATACCACAGCTTTTTCTTGGCCTCTGATACTCCAGTTTTTGAAAACTTTTGACACAAATTACAACACAGCTACAGGTATCAAAAGCTACTTCTATTAAGGTTTCTTTACACAATAAACAATTTTTCTTGAAAAATAACATTAGATAGTATTTCAAAAGTATTACATCAATACTGCCTCTGTCAAATGAATTTAATCTCCAGAAAGTTCAACATGCATATTCTAATTATTATCACACTGAAAATAGTTAATGATGCTAAATTATAGCAATCTTTTTAAAGGGGTCAAATTTGTCGATCTGCATTTAAGCTATAAACATCAGGCATGAAATGAACTGATTTTGAAGTAATACTAATTCTGAAAGGTCCCACTTAACAAAATTATTTCCTTGCATAATCTTTTTTTATATTTAATCAAGCCACCCAGTAAACCATTATAACTGATAGGAAATTACAACCTTGTATGTCTCTTTCTATTACTCTGAGCAGAACTCCCCCATTTTCTTCCCTCAAGAGTTTCACTAAGACCCTTCAGACATTCTTCACAAGGATATATATAAAGGTACACAATAGAGTACAGCTTTAAAACTATGTTAACACAAGATTGACTCCTCACTAATGTGTAATTTTAAGCCATCATAGATGTGTTCGCACAATAACAACTTCACACTATACAGATTGGTAGCAGCAATTGCTGAGTACAAATTCTCGTAACTTCCTAGAAAGTGCTAGTTCATCTGTCCCCACTTCCCACAAACAAACAGCCATCTTAAAAGGTTTCCTCATCACCACCTGTTGAAATTCAAAAACGTAATCCAATGTAAAGAAGATCAATTAGCCGTACTGAATGCTCTGCAAAGTAGCATTAATTTATCAGCAAAATTATACTTTTGCAGGTGCTCTTCAGCTAATACTTATAATGCCATATTTTATAACATATTATTTGGAACAATAGGTAGAGTGCCTGAAACAACAATCATACAAACACTTCAAGAATACCAACACCTGGAGCACATTTCTTGACCAAAACCAGCATACGAAAAAAAACTGCATAAACAAGAAGATAAATTATGATATACGTGGCAGATCAAACATACAAACATGACTGCAGCAGTTCATCTGAACATGCGAGTGCCATTATCTAAAACATCAGGTCCCCCTATCAGATCTGAGAGACAGCACAATGAAACAATGATAAAAGAAATTAAACAGCAGCAAATAGTATTCATATGACATCTTTTCCAGGAGTTCTTAGAAGCATGTACTTGTATAAACTGACAAATACCAGCGTACAAGATAATAAAAGTCGTAAGACAACTTGCTTTCAAATAATCATGGTCTGAAAACTACTAGGGTCTACTTTCCAAGAGGCAACAGGTCATTAATACATAGTAGTTTTAGTAACTATATTCATTACAGTTTTACTGTTCATTAATACTGATGCATTTCAGGTTCTACCAAGGATCATTACAAAGCCTTTAGTTTACCTCCAAATTTCCATATCTATTTTTCAAATAGTCACTGGATATAAAGGCAAAATACTGGCTTTAATTCTACAGTGCATAAAAAAATGCTCTGGTGATATAAAAAGTTAACAGAACTGTATCGAACAGTAAGTGTTATGCCTGCCAAATACAGATACATTGATAGAATGTGATTCTTCAATTTCTTAAATGCTGAGAGGTAACTCTGCATTTGAACATGCCATTAAGAAGCTACTGAAGTGTATTTATCATTCCGCTGTTCCCTATGTACCACCATGCAAATGTAAAATTGATCATGTTGTCAACACAGTAGCAAAACACTGCTATTCTTTCTAGTGATATTAAGACATCATAACACAGATTCAGTGCTTTTAATCAACATGTAGAAGCTTCAAAAGAGCATATCCATTTTCACATATTCAAACAGCAGAATAAAAATTACTCATGCAATTATGGTCTGTATCAGAAAAGCTAGCTGCTGCAATCAAAACAAACAGTTTTTAGTGAGAGAACAGAGGATCAGAGATGCACATATGATAGCTGTTAAGAATTAAAGGTCTAATGCAAGTTACTAAAAAAAGAGAGCAGTGACCATGAATATGACTAGAAGCCACAGAAAGATGGCACATCTTATGCTTGCAGAGCTGTTAGAAAACCCTTTTAAAAAAGCAGCAGAGCAATCCTAGGAAATAAATTCATCACCTGCACTTCAGAATACTGTACAAAGGATGTGCAATATATAGCATGCAGTTCATGCAGAATGAGAAAGATTAAAAAGAAATAAAGGAAAACCACTTCACTCAGCGAATACAACCTATTATTCATACCCTAAAGGCAATGATCCTGTGGAAAACATAGTGTCATCATGTAATTAAAGATTGTATCACAAACTACAGATACAAGGCCATATTGAGGTTACCTGCATAATCTTAAATCAAAGCCTCTCAGATCATTTTAATGGCTTCTGTAAAGAATGGAAATAAATGCAAATATTCCAGATGGATGCCGAATGTGATATTTACTGCTGGGTAATCTGAAATCGTAAATATATAGAACATGCTAACACAGTATGCTATTTCTCAAAAACTGAGAGGATGAATAAATTTTAGTATTTTCTTTAAGTTACAGCAACAAGCTTCTGCCACCTTTTTATCATGTACAACAAAAAAAATATATCTCAAATGAAAAAATGATGGAATATAGCAACAGCAGCAAGATATTGCACTTCTCAAAAGAAACTATTAATGCTTCCTTCCATGTGCCAAGCAGAATTAACTGTCAAATCATCTCTACTGCAAAGCAGAAAGCACATTTCTTGTTTGCTGTCCAATTATTCGTGTTGTACAAACAACTTCAAACACTACAGTTTTATCATGCATAAGCATATTACTTCTAGCAACCTAATGGTATTCTTCACTAAATACATAAAATCTATTCTATTTCAAAATCTAGTTAACAAAGGCTGCTCCTAGTAGTTTTTAACCAAAGAAGGTTAAATATAAACAGGTTTAATATAAACAGAATAGACTTTTCTTCTCTAAATGAAATGCTACCATGAGACAAGGTCATACCTTACTAAGGAGAATGGTATCTGTTTCTTACTAAAACAAGCAAAAGCTCCAAAACCACTTTCGCCTTTAAATTCTACTTCAAGTGTCACACCACTTACAGTATATTCACATGCATCCACATGGACTGAACATTTTCTTACAGAAGTAATGCTTCACAGAAGTTTAGTAAAAAATGTGTGTGCATATACATATATAGTTTATGAAAAAAAAAAAAACCTCAACACTAGAGGAAAAAAAGGATAAAATGAGTATCTATTCTAAATCAGGAAGAAAGAAAAATATACTTACTTAAATACAACAAACAACTTCCAAGCAGAAAAAACTTACTACAAAAAGCCAAAGAAAAAAAAGTCCTTTCATAATAAAGTCCCTCTATAATAATTATGCTTTACTGAAGGGTAAGTGTTGTCCAGTAAAGGAGAGAACACCTCATAGGGTATGTTGGGTTTTTTTAATGCAGCAACACCTTCGTGAAGTGGTAAGGAGTGCTTCCACTGCTAAAGGTAGTTCTTGTTTCGTTTGGGTGAACATTCCAAGAAAGAAGGTGCTGGCATAATCAGGCTTTCTAGCTGGAATCAGTCTGCCTCACATTTAAGAGTACTTTACATTAACCTCTGACTAAAGGAATTTTCTACAAAAAACACTGGAATGGAATGCTCATTATAATGCTGCTAGCACTGGAAATGCATGCTTAACTACTCCAAAGTTTCGAAAGAAGGAAATCCATGGTGAATAATTAATACTTAATAGTTCTCAATCATAGTGATAGAACAGGACTTAAACTCATGCAGTATAAACAGGAATGCTGAAGCAATAACGAAACAAGGCTTCTTTCTTTCTTTCCTGGCAACAAGATTATGAATGTATTTTATCTTCAGCTTTACTTCATAGGGTTCTTTAAAAAAAGAAAAAAAAAAAAAAAAAAAAAAACATACTAATTTGTACAGAAAATTTTCTGGTTGTAGAAAAAGAAAATAAAATGGTGAATCTAGAGTTCAAATGAAAACACCAATTAACAGTCCAGCATTGCTCTGCAATATTTTTTAAGAAATGCTCAATAATTCAAGGCTCTGTTTCAGCCATACTTTCATGTTCTTAAAGCTGGTATCAGGCAGAATAATAATAAAAATAAAACCCACTCAATATGAGCCAAGTGGTCTAAGGAAAAAGCCTAGTATTATAAGACATATCATACAAGTCTTGCCTCATTTCTATGAAGTAAATATGCATCTGTGTCCTGTATCAGACGACTTTGCCTGTCCTCCAGGTATGCCCAGAGGGCAATGTAGGCTATAATGACCCATCTGTTCGCTACTGGCAAGTAGCAAACTTCTAATGAAGACAGATGTGGGTC
Organism: Psittacus erithacus; assembly: GCA_009867235.2. Taxonomy (NCBI): domain Eukaryota; kingdom Metazoa; phylum Chordata; class Aves; order Psittaciformes; family Psittacidae; genus Psittacus; species Psittacus erithacus. The sequence continues at coordinate 61,616 of WYDI02006974.1, forward strand.
ACCCTGTACAAGGCGGCTGCAGGCTGCTAATGAATCAACCTAATGGTCACTACCTGCCACTGCTGACTGATTGATGAGCAAAAGGGTTAAACTTCAAAAGCAAAGACAAGTATTTCAGGTACTCATTAGTCTTACTAGGATATCCCTGTCACACTCCATAATACACACATTTTATTGTTGTCTTCCCCCACTGGAAAAAAAAAAAATCGATTATTTTTCTTTGGACAATCTGAAATAAAGATATTATGAAAAATTCATTCCTTTTATTGCCCAGAGAAATAAAAGTTCCAATATTCACTGTAATTTATAAACACATGATCTCTGAAACTAACAGTAAAACAAAAAATATCAAAGGAAATGGCTACCAGTTACCAAACTCTACAGGTATTCATACTTTCTAACTACTACAATCTGACAGTAGTACAGGAAATTTTTATAGTGAACTCAATTCAGACAGACCACAAGTTAATGGATTTGAATGACTACCACAGAAATTAGCGAGGATTTGACTAATTCATTTCCACATGAAGGTGATGACATCACAAAATCCATCTACTTATGAGCACAGTATTGATGCAAATCCAACCATTCACCAATTCAGGTAGTGAACAAATGCCAGAAAGAGTTGTAATGGAAAACTCTCTAGAGAGAGAGGAAAAAAAAAAAACAAAAACAAAAAAACACACACACAACATCAAAACCATCCTATACTGAAAAATGTTATGACTTCGAGCTAGTGTGGGGTGAAACCTGCAGAGAACCTTGCCATCTGCCAGGATTCACTAAGATTTTCTTAATAAACAGCTGCAACAAATCAAAGTCACAGCAGTATCCAAAAGTATAGAGAAGTCATGAGATGACATGTAAAGTTAAAAACAAAAAGAAGTATTTTTATATAACATCTTTTACAAGGAGGAGAAAGTGGCTCTCTTGCTTTTAGAATAAATTCAGTTCTTTTCAAAACACCATACAAGAATCCATCATAGTAATTTCTGATCTAACCCTACTAAAGAGTAGACAGGAAACCCAACTATACTGGAGTGCTGCAAATCACCCACTGGGAAAGATTCTTTACCAGATATACCAGGCAATGGTACACTTAAAAACACACAATCCGGTAGTAACATTAAACCAATGATATGTTGCAAGAGTAGCAGGTCTCATAAAATGAGTCCTTACTAGAACACGTTTTATTCCTTGCCATGTTCAACTGTTGAAAAGCCCTTAACACCCCCCACAAACTCATTGGGCCTTTGCATTCTTAACTTTAAACTGAACATCAGGATCCCAGCACATTCATTTTGCAAGTCTCTCTACATTCACAGAGGGGAGGATAGCGCGGTGGAGAGGCACTGGTATTTCAGGATAAAACATGTTTGAGAAATAAAGAATATTGCTACATCCTCAACCTAGACTAAAACTATCAAGCCAAAAATTCACTTGTATAAGTCATGTAATAGAAATTATCCAAGTCATAACCTAGTAAAAACTCTTGAGGCTTTCATAAACAAAAGGTAACACTGAACAACTTTTAATTCTCAGTATAAGAAAAAAACTTATATAAGAATTTGAAACAGTTGTTGTGAATCTCATTTATGTATTGAACATGCTTTTCCTATATTTTAAAAATCCAAATAAAACTAATGATTCAGTGACACAAGAAAACTTGCCTTGCATATAAGCAATGATTTCTACTTACGTAAGGAAATTTATGACTACCCTGCAAGGGTAAAAATTGCACTTTTCCTAATATATGCCCAGAGAGACTACAGTGTAAGTTACCTTTTCAAACAGATTTAAATTCACAGATGCTTGACTCTTGTTCCCAGAACTGAAATGATTAAGGAGACCGTCTTTTGCCTGAGGCAACAGAAGCTCTTCAAGATCCAGTAACTCCAATCTATATGGATCCTGAGAATTCTGTTTTGCAAAAAGTTACTAACATTGCACGTAAGATGAAACTAACTATATATGATCAATTTATTTACAACAGACAGTTTCACTGATTTATCCAATAAGAACAAACTAACAGTAATGAGGTTACAGGTTAAAAATAAACAAAAGAAACCCTTGGAAGTGACAGGTACCAAACATAGGTGGTGTAGCCAAGACATCGTAATTATGTATTCATACGATTATTCACGATGTCATTGGGAAATAAAAGATACCAAAGTCTAGAAATATGCCCTCAGTATTTAAAAAGAAACTCATCATAACAGCATGTGCACAGAACATTCTGAAGAGGCTGCTTTGTTTTCCGTAAGTCACTTGCCTGTTGCGGACCTGCAATCTATTAATGAGAAAGACTTACAATTCCAGTAAAACCTGGTTGTTAGGCACACCTTAATGTGTGCTTTATTTTTATCTACAATATCCACTTTCCTTTAAATGTCTAATTACAATTGAGAAAGTATAGTGTAGCTTTAAAAACTTATAGTCCATAGAGAGAAGACATTCCTACTTTGTTAAAATTAAGGATGACAGCACACAGAAGTGTAATAGTGCCTACCAATTACATCCTCCTGTCATCACACTTTTTTTAAAGGTCTTTTGGACAAAATCTCATCTCCCTGTATGCGCATGCTTCACTCATGCATCATTCTGTTTACACAAAAGATAGAAGCCTGAGTAAAAAAATCTGTTGCATACTTAAACAGTGCTGGTTTAATGGATATGCTGCACTAAAGGTTAGGACTGCTTAGGGGAAATTGCTTGTTAGTATTCACAAGTTCAGATTAACTTGCAAAGTGATTTAAATGTATAATTCTGAAGTAAAACGTGTAGACATTCTAAAAAAGCAGACTGATAAAAAGGTACCATGTACAAAACTTCCAATACATGACTTCACACATCATCTGAAAACAAGTGATGGTTCAAAGTACACAGCTAGCCATCAACTAGTTGAACATGTGATGGGAGAGAACAAAATGCTCCTTCCAAATCTTGTTTCATTTCCTTACATTCTAACTTCAAGTCACATAGAACAAGTTGTTAAATATTTCCTACCCTTTCACAAAAGATGCCCATCTTCACAGCTCTGGAGGAATATAGCAGATCATTAATTTGTGTCACAAACAGTAACATAGTGCATCCACAAGCTACTACTTTCTTTAGCTATTTTATTTTGAGAAAATTAATCTTATATTTACCAGACTGGCAAAAGATATATCTCCAACACAGAGACAGTAGTGGTTTTTTACTTAGTATGGCAAGTGAATATATTTTTAACCACAGGATGCCCCAAATTTCATAGGACTGTACATATGTTGCATATTCAATACATACATATGTGTAAACACAGTAATGAAATGGGAACCAAACTGACAACAAGCTTCGAGTGCTTTTATCCGTGTTTAATCATTTTCCATTAGGACGCTAGAGCTAATCAAACACAGTCATAATTTGCTTTTGGTTTTACAACTGACATACTGTGATTATGTCCCTCATCATCTGAAATGTTCTTGTTCTCAAACATAAGGGAATCTATTCCAGAAATCCAAGTCTGAAAAAAATCCAGCCAAAACCTGCAGGGAGAACAGAAGTTGATCAAATTTACAAGCCTCTGAGAACAACTCTTTTAAAAGAAGCACATTTACACAAATCTGTTCTAGACCAAAGCTTTTCCCTTTTCATCTTGATTATAGATGGATTTAGAAATCACATTATTTCCTGTCTTTCTTCAGCAAGCTTTTGCATAGTTGAAGATTACCATGGTAATTTTCCCTTTGTTCTTTACATTAACTGATATAGCTCATTTATTTCTTCTGGTTAGGAACATTCTCTAAGTCTCTCATTAGACTCATTATTTTCCTCTAAACTGGCTCTGATTGTCTCCACTTTTTTTTACTTGAATTATGCTACAGGTGACACCATATGCAAGATAAAGTCTGCTCTGTGTAGCACAGCTAGAAAGAATTATTTCACATGCCTTGCAGGCTATATTTCCATGTACACAACTTTATCTGGCATCTGGTATTTCCCTTTTTCACAACAATGTCACAATTTTGACACACACTGAGCTTTGAGATTGTTGTTCCTTGGCATTCTTCAAGTTATTCAGAACAAAGCTACCTAAAAGTCATCAGTATTAAGGAAGAAATGAGAAACTGACAGCACTTCTCCAAGCTGTGCTCATTTTTGTGGATACTATATCAGTAGCACTACCAACTAAAATCTGGGTCCCAAGCTCATTCTCTGAAATTACTCAAAAAATATTATTTTGCAGTTGCTCAGTGGAAGTTATTACAAGAAGCATCTTTAAAAGCCTAACTTCCTTAAAAAAAAAAAAGGTATCTCCATGATACTAATACAACTGAAGAAACAGTTACATCAACTTTTTGCCACAAAATATGAACATAGTAAATTTTAAAATGTATCCACATCAATGCTTCACATTTTTTAGATCAACTCCTCCTCTTTTCTGAAATGGTATGAGTTCTTTATTTCCTTTCTTACTGTCCAGTTTAAGAACAACCTACACATGCTTTTCAATTTAAAAGCTACTCCACAAATTCCAAGGTCATGCTTTATATTAAGCATATATTCAACAACACAAAAAATTGGCTATAAATACAATGGGATCAGCAACCCATTAAGTACCCACAACAAACATATACATACCTTGCTCATTGCATAATTACTTGATGCAAAGCCACCAATTATACCTCACAAAAATGCCAAAAGTAGTTACCTATTGAAGTTTTATTTAAATTCTGTGTGTGTATATATATATATTTTTTTTTATAAGTACTTATTTTGCCCAGCTTGGGTGCCTCTGCTTTCTCAATCCTGCATGTGGTTTCAGTGACCAAAGTCTGTAGCCATCACTCATTCTTCTCTCTGGGGCACTAACTGTTTATGGGGAAGGCTCTGTGGAACCCGGCTATCTTCAGTACAATACTGAAACCTGAAGCTACCAGGCAAGCAGCTTGTTCAACAGTTTCTGCAGCAGCTTAATGAAAAGCACTAACTTGGTATTCTCTAACACCACTTTCAGAAGTGTCGTGGTTTAAGGCCTGCCACGCAGCCCACTCACTGCCCCCCACCTTCCTCCCTCAACACCCAGAGGAATGGGGAAGAGAATCGAAAGAATACAACTCCCACAGGTTGAGATAAGAACAGTCTATTAACTAAGGTATAACACAAA
>WYDI02006975.1:0-16856 GCA_009867235.2 Psittacus erithacus
CCGCGCCGGCGGCTGCCCGGGGGGCTGCGGGGCACCGCGGGGCACCGGGACGTGCGGGTGCCGCTGCCCGCGGCGGGGCTGAGGGGCAGCGCCGGCCGCGGGGAGCGCTCGCCGGTGCCGTCCCCGCCGGAGCGTATTCTTCCCTCGGCACCGCCGCTGTATTTTCGTTATTGTTGCTGCTGTTGCCGTTCTCGGGGAGGGGGGCAGCCGCCTCTCCGCCCGGATCTATTGTCACCACCACCAGCACCCCGTCCTCGCCACAATTAATCCGATGAATTTGCCATGATTGATCCGTATTAATAGCTGGGGTGGGTGGGCGTGTTTGGGGCTTTCTTATTTTCCTTCCCTCTTCCCCCCCCCCTTCTTTTTTTCCCTCTTTTATTGTTTGGTTTTGTTTCTGGAGGGGCCGGGCTGGGCTCCGAGCTCCACTCCCGAGTCCATCCCTGGTCGGTGCCTGAGAAAATTGCATCTGGATGCATCGTTATTATTATTGTGTTTGATCCAGGGAGATAAAGGAGGAGAGAGAGAAGAGTGAGTGCGTGCTCGTGGGGAGGGGAAGGCTGCACCCTCCCTGCACACACACACACACACACGCAGAGAAGGAGAGCTCCAGACAGAGCTATATATATATATTTATATTTTTTTTTTCACCCCCCGGAACTTCTTTTAGTTGAGGAGGAAAGGAAGAAAGAAAATAAATTCTGTGCAAGGAAATACTCTCAGCTCCCTCCTTCCAGCGGGTCTCTCTCCTTTCTTTATTTCCCCCCCTTCTCTGCTTTTTTTCCTCTCTTTCGAAGATCCTCCCCCTCCCACCCCCTTCAACCAAGACTTCCCCCATTCTGTTTTTTTTCCCTCTTGCTTAGGCTTCCCCCCCTTCCCCTTTTTTTTTTTCTTTTTCTTTTTTCTCTTTTTTTTTTTTTTTTTTTTTTTTTTTTACAAAGGCGACCTGAGATCAGCCATTACTTTCCTTGGCTCGCTTATAGGAATCTCTTACATTTGGTGCTTGCTGCTGGTGGTGGTGGAACCGCACTCGGATTCTTTCATTCCCCCCCCACCCCCTTGCTGTCCTCTCCTCCCTCCTTTTCTCCTTCCCTCTCTCCCTCCCTCCCTCCCTCCCTCCCCCGTTATTCCGCCGGGGGAGCCGGATTTGTGGCTGCGGTGGGGCGGGGGGGGACGAGAGCGAGAGGGAGAGCCGGCGAGAGACATGGATGGCCCGGCGCGATGCAACGGGCTTCGGAAGAAGCGACGATCGCGGTCCCAGCGCGACCGGGAGCGGCGAGCTCAAGGCGGGCGGCGCGGCTCTGCCGCCGGTGGGGCCGCTGGCCCCGGGGCCGCCGCGGCGCTCTCCTCCTCGGGCTCGGAGAAGGAAGACAATGGGCCCCCGCCGCCGTCCCGGCCGCGGCCCCCCCGGAGGAAGCGGCGGGAGTCCTCCTCGGCCGAAGAGGACATTATCGACGGTTTCGCGATGTCCAGCTTCGTCACTTTCGAGGCGCTGGAGGTAGGAGCAGCGGCGCTTTGTGTGTGCCTCATTGTGTGGGGGCAGCGGCGGGGGAGCCCCCTCCTCGCCGGCCCGTGTCCCCCCTTCCGTCCCCCGCCCCGTTCCCCCCCCCTCCTTTCCTCCCGGGCCCGGGGTGCCGCTGGCCCGGTCCCGCCGCCCCCTCCCCGTCCCCGGGGTGCCCCGCTGCCCGCCCCGCTGCCTCCCCGCCGCCGACACCTGCAGCCTGGCGCGCCGCTCCCGGCGGGCGGCGGGGGGCTCTGGCGCGGCGGCGGGCCCCGGGGCCGACCCCCGTTCCTCATCCTCCATCCGCGGCACCCCGGGTGGTGCAGCGGGGAGTCGGGCGCGTTCCCCCCCCGCGGGGCTCCCGGCGGCGCTTCCCTTCTCTTCCCACGGATCAAACTTTTCTGCGGCCGCGGTGTCCCGGCGGGGCCGCGCTCTCGTGTCCGGTGTGGGGTGGTGGGGATGGGGGTGCCTATGGGTCCTGCGCCGGTCTCGCCGAGCGCTGCTGCGGGATGGGGGGAGCCCGTCCTGTCGCGCTCGCTGCCGGCCCGTCGCCAGTGGGCCTCGCGGCCTCCCACCCCTCGGGGGGCACCAGCACCCCCCAGATGCTAAGGGCAGGGGTGCGGGTCAGCCGGGGCCAGGCTGCCCGGGAAGCCCCAGGCATGCGTGTGGGGATGCTTCGTGTACCCCCAACCCACCCGCGACCGTGGGGATGCGTCCGTGCGATGGGAGCTGTGGCCCGTTGGCTTGCAGGGCTTTGTTGCTCGTAACTTCTGCTCCGGAGAAGTTTTGTCTTGGTGAAAACCAGATTTTATTTGGGTTTACGTGTGCTGGAGTCGCAACTGGAATGATGATGAACTGTCAAAATAAACGTGGAGATGAAGCTGATGGTTGAACAAAAAAAGAGCATAAATCCGTGGAGCTCTTAAGCTGTTTATATGTTTAGCCAGGAATATTTAGTGGCATTTTCAGGGTTTTTTTGGGGTTTTGTTTCTTTCTTTTTGTGTGTAATTTGGAGCCAGATTGCGTCCGTGGTTACACTTGTATCCACCCAGACTAATGTCTCCAAGTGAAGTTCCTCTGGCGTAATTGGAGGGGGGATTTGTTCACTCCAGCAAACCTCCACATGGTTGGTGTTAGGCTTGTGTGAGCAATAATGAGCAAATGCTGAGGTAACGACGATTTTACCACCATTTCTCACCTGGTGAGCCCATCCACCAGTGCCCTGCTGCAACCAGAGAGAGAAGGAGTGTGGATGTGTGTCTGTCTGCAAGGGTGAGATTTGCATGCTTCTGTTTCAGGTACGATTCTATTCTTCCTCAAACAAAGCCCCAGTTTGTGTCATTAGGGGTTTTTATGGGAAATTGGACTCAAGAATTTGGCCATAGTGCTTTTTGGAGGGGAAGTGAAGAGCAAGTTCTATGGTCAGAACTTGGTAGGGCCCTTTGGAAAATGCGTTTATTCTGTTTTGCTTCTTATTTGTTTATTTTCCACTTGAACTGAAAAGAATTGCTGTGCTCCTTTTTCAAAGCCAAGAATGGCTACTACTTGCATCCCGTGTAATCCTGTGTCGCTAAAAAGGAGCGCAGAAACATTACCCAATTCTGCCAGCTAATATCACATTCAGATAAAACAATAGCTCACACACTGAGACTTGACATACTTTTAATGTTCATGTGATAGGTGGCACATTTTGACCTAACGATTTCATGCTGCTTTGAGAAGTAATGTCACAAGATCATTGTTAGGTGCTTTATCCTGCAGCTTGGTGTGTATGTTGAGAAACTTGTTCCTGAGGATCAGAGGGAGATGAAGGTGTCTAAGGCGCAAGCCCAGTGTGGCAGGAATTACTGTGTACGTTGTGTGTAGCAGCTTGAAGTTTTTCATTGGGTTTTTAGTGTTGGTGAGGAGGTTGTGAGTGGGTGGTGGAGTGAGATATCTCAGCCTTGGTGAGATGTTTAGGTGTTAATGTGCTTGAGTTGAGACGAGAAGCCTTGGATGCCATGGAGAGGTGACCTGGTACTTACACATCTCTTGTTCTGGGTAACCCTGTACCGTTGGGGGCCATGGGGGTTTCTCCCCAGCTTCCAGAAGACACTTGTGCCCAGCATGTGAAAGTGCCCCAGCCCTGGCTTTGTGCTTGAACTTCAGCTTTTTCTCAGGCATAGCGCAACTGAAAGCGTGCAGGGCCAGAGGGTGTTTTCATGTGCCTAATGTGAAAAACAGAGCCTAAGTGCAGGATGCGTTTACTGTTGCAAGATGTAAACCTGTGGTCCAGAAGAGGGGAAGCTGTCGGGTGATGGCTTGCACAGGAGGAGATGGCCACTGCACAAGGCTGAACTCTGGTTGTGGGAACATCTTTACAGCAGTAGGTGTGTGAGTTGGGTCTGTGTGAGGCGTCACTCCGTGATCTTATGAACGCTCTCTGTAAAGTTGCAAACAAGAATTTGAATCTAACTTCATTTTACCTGTCTTTTACTAAATGCTTTTTGTTGGGGTGACTGAAAAAGCCCAAATTGTGCAGAATACCAGGTTGTGTGAAGCTTGTAGGTGGCAAGGAATGCGCAAGAGGAGCACACATCCCATGGCCACTGGAGCCTCAGTAGGAGTCGTCCATGTCTGTTATGGTTATGCTGGTAAAAGTTCCCATCCCTTGAAGCAAAACTGTCTTTTTAAGCAGCTCCCACTCCTGGAGCTGCTTTTATGCCCAGGTGTCCGGAGCCTTCTCATGCTTTCCCAGTGTAGATTGTTTGATGTAGAAATCGAGGCCATCTGCTTCTGGTTATCTGTCTCTGGGTTTATGGCACCCTGTACCTTGATCTCTCTAATGTTTACGCGGGGAATAGAGGGGAAGAGGAGGTTGAACAAAGACAGTGGGTTCTCATGATGGAGTTTTCGTTTCCCTTGGAGTGACAGTCAAGCAAATCTTGTGTCATTGGAATTGTGGCAGAACTGATCTTCACCTGGCCTTTCTAGGCTCTCTGGTGTGGTGATGTGCAGTGCAGGCCTGGCCCCTGCCCTGGGGAGCATCTTGGAGCTTTGACCTTCAGAAACCTGCACTTGTTCTCTAGTTAAACAGCTGAGGCGTGTTCCTAGGGTTTTATCTGATCCACCATATCATCCCATGAGTAGCCTTGCAGGGACTAATAGCAGCAACCTCTGAGGTTTGCTCCAGAGTGGTTACTCACACATCGCTTCCTTGATCTCCCAAAATCTTCCAGCCTGTAAAAGCTTAAAGGTATCTTAGGCACATCTTCCTGTGCCTGAGAAAGGCGCAGACACTCAGTACCTGTGTTAGTGTGATCGCTGTCATGTCAAGCTGAGTACTTTCCCCAGTTTGGTGTAGCCTCGTGCTGCACCGCTGCTGTGTTTGTTGCCGACAGTAATAGCATGAGGTTCTCCAAACCCGGGTGGGCATTTTAGACAGCGGTCTGACGGGGAAAGGGTGTTTCTCAAGATGCGATAAACCAGTCTGTTGGAGTGACTTTGTACATGATGTGCTCTGGCGCTGCTGGCAGGGAGGGTTCTGCGGAGCTCCTCAGTGAGGTGAGATTTGGTGAAGATGTTTGTCTCCCTCCAACCTCTGGTGCGCAGGACTCCGGGCAGGAGACTGACATGACGTGGCTGTTGATGTGTGGTGGTGAAGATGGTTTACTGTGATGAGAAATGAAATCTGACCTGAATGTTACGGTAGCTTAAAGCCTGGGAAGTACTTTGTGTTTCCTGAGTCAGCTCTGACCATCCCTGTGGAGTAAGCAGTTGGTTTCAGGTTTTCTGAACACGGAGTAAGGTAATGAGTTTTTTCTGCAGATGTTTGTTTAGCTTCAACTGGGGCAGTTCATCTGACAAGCCTGAAATGGGGGATAGATATTTATAAAGCAAAAATAGAAGTGGTTGTGGGGTGAGAAGGGGAGGGACTTGCATCTAAATGAGGATTCTTGTTTCATAAAACCGGCACAATTTCTCACTGTGCATTTGCTGAGCTAATTCCTGTGTAGCACGCAGGCATTGGGCTGTTTTGAGACTATGCTAAATTACTGTCAGGTAAAGCCCAATATAATTAATTACAAATGAGAAATGCTGGCAAACATTTGTCAAGGAGCTGTTTAATGAGCTCCAAATTCTGTGTCAGATGAGTCCATCCAACGAGTGTAAATAATTTTTTAGCAATTGTTCCACCGTGTTTGTGTGCTTCAGGCAGATGTTAGCTATGGCAGTTTTACATGTTGGATAGGCAGTATGAGAGTAGATGGCGTAAAGCTTAACAGCTGATACGGGCTTTCAAACAGAGGCACTACTGTTGCACAAACAAAATGTGCAAGTAACAGGAAGGTTTTGAGGAGCCTGTGGTCTCAGTTGTGTGGCTGTGTGCACTGACAGTGTAGCTCTGTGCCTGCATCTGAATGCAGGAATTTGCTTTAATAACTGTTGTGTGATACCCATCGCTAGGCACGGCCCACTGAAAATAGAAATAGCTTGGCTGTGTGACAGCAGAAGCTTTGAGCTGGACACCAGAATGACTGGCTTGCTTGGTGGTTTCCCTCCCTAGATCCTTTTCTTCTCACCTGCCTTTAGCCAGCCTGATTAGCCTGTTTACTTGAATTGTCTGAGATTTCAAGCCAGTTTGTTCTGCCTTGTCTCTATCCCTTCATATTTCAAAAGGAATTTGATCTTCATGCCTTACCTCAGCAGCATCATAACATCAGGTGTTTGTTCAGTGCTGTCAGCAAATCTTGGTAGCCCTTTTCATGCTTATTGACTGCTTAGATGCTTAGATGTTTGTCCTGGTCTCTGTTTGCACATGCAAATCTGCAGATTTACACCAGCAGGGAAAGGAAGGGAGTAACTAAATGAAGCTGTCTGCCGGGGGAGTGGCGTTAGGTTTTGTGTGACAGAGGGATATCATACAAAGTGATGCGCTTATTATTTTCACTGTGTGTTTAGAGGAAACAGTAAATTGACCTAAGATCAAATTTTGAGATAACCTTGACAGAGCGACTGAAGCTCTTGATGAAAACCCTCAGCAACCAGACCTGAAAAAGCAGCAACCCAAACTGAAAGCGGGACTGAAAACAGCAGGATGCGCATTCCACAAAAGGAACCTCTTGGGTAATTTTTGAAACCTATGTTACTATTGTTTAGGCACCTGAATACTTCTGAAATACTTCAAAATTACTTTTAAAAGCCGGATACCTTTCTGGGAGGTGGGGCAGCCGCGATCCCCAGTGACTTCAGTAGCTGTTGAAGAGCTGAAACTGTCTCTTTGGGCAGATAATGACTGAGGATTGTGATTGTTGCATAAATATTCTTTTAAACTCCTGATGGTAACAGTGTGATGAAGGTGGGGATTTTTGCTATTCCCATAGGTGGTAGCTGGAGGCACAATGGCCTTGAGTTGAAGAAGAAAGAGTTTAAACTGTAAGGACAAGTTCTTTGGATAAATGTGATTCAAGTGGTCTCTGCTGGCCCTGCTCTTTAAGATTAACATTAATGGAGTTATGCCACATATCAATAGGACAAAAGACACTCTTATCCTTCTTTTTCTTGCCATCTTTTTTTTTCCTGCTTTTTGGGTGAGAAAGTAAGTCCTCTCTTATTAAATACCTGGGGCCTCTGCTGGGGTGAGGGAACGCAAAGCCTGGGGAGGTGCTGGAGTCATCATCCCTGGAAGTGTTTAACAGAAGTGTAGATGTGGTGCTTGGGGGCATGATTTAGTGGTGGACTTGGCAGTGCTGGGTTAACTTGATGATCTTAAAGGTCTTTTCCAAGCTAAATGATTGTGTGGTTTATAAAATAAAGGTAAAGGATTAGGAGCTTGGAAGTCAAATGATCACTAGGGAAAGGCAAAAAAAAAACCCCATCAGCAGAAAGACATCAAGGGGCTGAGTAATTGAAAGATTGAGTTACAACGCTGAGATCAATAGAGAAATATCAGGGACTGCATGGGAACATTGAGAACTGGAGGGGGTGGTTGTTGCCCAAAGTGGAAGCTTCAGGAAAGAGCTGTTGCTGTATAAGTAATGCTCCTTGGTGAGAGCCCTGCTGTCAGTACCAAGGGGGAATATCCCACAATGTCTCTCCCCACTTACAAAGTCATTAAACCTGGTAACTCTCGAGCTGGGAGGAAGGCAGGATGATTCTTCACTCAGTAAGATGGCCCTTGGTTCCCCCCCCATCTCTGCTACTGTTTATTATTTTTAAGGACAATTCCTATCAGTTTGACTGGGAGACCCTACCACGTTACACCAGGGGGCTGACCTGCAGCCTTGTAATTATCTGCAGCTAAATTAGAAGTTTAATCTTCGTTCTGAGCAACAATAAGTTGAGTCGGATAGGTTTTAAAAATAGCCTGAGCTCAAGTTCAGTGAAGTCTCAAATGCAATTAATAAAAAGGTAATGGAGTTAGGAAGTTGTGGGCTGAAATGTGGGAATGTTTAACTCTCCGTTTTCCTTCACTTGAGCTGCAGTGCTTTGCTGAGGCAACGTCACCTTGGTTCTGCAAGGGGAAATTGCTTCCAGTGTTTCCCTGTGTTCTTGTACATCATCCTTATGATTTATCAGCTCAGTGTCTGTGTTCTCTTAGGCTTTTAGTTCGTTGCGTGCCACAAGTTGCCAGCTGTGTGTGCAGTTTTTGTAGTCAGTTTGTAGTCGTTTTGACTCGGTGCCAGTCACGGGTGAAGACCATTTCAGACCATCATGGTCCTCTAAACTCCTTTGTTGTAAAATGGATATGAAAATCCACTTTGTGAGTAACGAGAAATGGCTAATGCTGGTAGGGGTTTGTTTTGCTGTAACAGCAGAACGTGCAGTGGCAATTTGTCAGATCCCCAGCTCAGCTCTGCTGTACTATTTGCCTTTAAATAGTGTGTTACCTTAATATCTTCAGATTTTTCTCCTTGTATCTTGGCAACACTGCTGCTGAAGTTCATACACTTATGTGGGAAAGAGAGATTTTAACCACAGGTAGATCTTTAGTCTGGTAAATGTTATAGAAGGTGTTTTGGTTCTGTCCTCTGTGTGGTGGAATAGAAGTCAGCAAAAGAAGAAGATTATTGCTTGGCGCTGCACATGTTTTTCTGTCTGTGAGCTTCTGTCTATCAAGTGTAACATGATTACGTTGCATGACATATGCTGTGTGTGGATTTACTTGGTATTTGGTGTATATCTTGGTCCTACTGGTTTTAAAATCTCCCAAGACAAAGGGATGTGCAGGGGTGTATTGTTATCTGATGTGCCTGAGTTTCCAGCTCTCTGAACTTTACCTTGTGTAATGCTGGCTGATGCACATACTACTGATGTGATGAATATCCCGAGTCCAAATGGGAATAATTACTCCACAGCCATGCAGGGAGATCAGTTTGGTGTTCTCTCCAAAAAAGGTCTCCTTTTAATCTGTCCCACATGTGTTTGCCAGCTTCCCGAAGCAGAAGTTGCTTCTCCCTTAGAATTGGTGCTTTTAGAAATTGCCTCTTTCCATACTTTTATTTGGTAGCAAAAGGGACTTTTTGGTGTGGGAATAAAACTACTGCCAACCTGTATGCTCCGTCCACAAGCCTGGGCTTGTCCTTTGTTGGGTAAGCTCATGAAACAAGCCAGCACCTTCAACCTTTGAGACATGCCCTTTGCTGAGCACTGTTTGAATGAAACCGTCTGGGGCAGGTTTGTGGACGCTGCAGGATGGCTGTGCAGACCTCAGCTGGAGAGACAGGGGTAGGCACCAAGGGGTTCTAGGTTAGATTAACCTTTAGGTGGCTGAAGCTCTGAGGAGGTACTCCTTGTGTTGCAGAGTGACTGTACCAGAGTTGTGTTGCACTTAAAAACATGTTTTACACTTTCTCTGAAATCAGTGGTGAGATCCAGAACCGAATTCATCAAAGTTTGTGAAAAACCTTGCTCTATAATAGGCTGGCTATGAGAGGGTTGGGTTTTTGAGGAGTGTGTGTCACAGTGATAATACCTGGTGCAGATGCCCCTTTCCTGTCAGTGAAATAAACCAGTGAGGCAGAAGTGCTTGCTGACTTCTGGACCACACTCAGGTGGCTCATGGGGGTACTGGGTACAAAACGTGTGGTATGACTTGTCCCTTCTGGCAAGCTTTGACAGCCCGTGTTTTGCTGTTTATGCACCATTTCCTATTGCTGAGGCTTGGGTGAATTACCGACATGGGGATAACTGCTCAAGACATTGATTTTTGTTTATTTTTGCTCTGGAAGTCCTAAGTGACCTGAGACCAATCAGTCTAAGAATGTGCTTTAGTTTGAGACCTTGCATGGATGCTGGGAATGGAGACGAAGCAGCCAAATAGACCCAGCTTGTTGCTATGAAATGGGGATGTCCAACTGGGGTGCTGTAGGCTCTGCTGTTCGCCTGGCTCCTGACCGCTTTTGTCACCTTTATCTTGGCTTCTGCACATCCAGGTGCTTAGCGCTGTATGTCTCTGGAGGGTGCCATGAGTGTCCTTCAGGTGTCCTCCAGAAACTGGCATCTGGTCCATAGCTTCCAGAAGGCCACAGGGAAAGAGCTGGGAGGTGCTGCTGTTGCAAAAGCTGCGTGACACACGCTCTCCAGCTTGCTCCAGAGCTGGATGGATGCATTGAATGGCCGGGCATGATGTGACATCCATCAGAGTGGGCACTGGTGGAGGGCTGAGGCAGCGAAAGTAGCTTTGACCTCCAAGGAGTATGTGTGGTAAGGAGGCAATCAAAGAAGTGCTACTGTTGGGGTCGATTTATGTTGCGACTCAGGTAGTGGTGTGGGTTTTAATGCACGTCAAGGGCACTTTGACCTTTGAATGGAATCCTTTGGTGTGAAATTGTGTCTTTTCTCCTCTCTCTTCTTTTCCCTTACTGAAAATGCAAAATAAATACTGCAAATCAAAACCGGCTGTTTTGAGGGGACCAAATTGCTTCCATTTTATGTGATTTGGATATTACTGAACGATTAAAAGTCCTAGTAATTTTTACTGGCTGGCTATTGTGCTTGTAGGCAGTGACTCTTGTAGCATTAGTCATTTTAACTATGGAAAAAAATAATAAAAATGCAATTAATGTGGCTCAGCAGCTGAGTTTGCTGGACTTTAGGAAAAAAAGAGAAAAAAGAGTAAATTTTAATGAGTTCTGGGATCAGAAAGATACATCTGGTGGATGGATTTGCCAAGTTTTCAACCTCAGAATGTGTGTTGAAAAACTCAGTGAATTATGTAGCTACAAAAGTGGATCTTTGCGTGTTTATAAGACCTCAGTGCAATCTCCTTATAGTTGCCTAATGACAAACAGACATTCTCACGGGGCACAGCCCAGAAGGACAGACATGTGCTGAAATGGGTCTGAAAGCTGAAAGTAGATGTATCAGAATGCTGCTGCTAGTGAAGGAAGGAATTTTAGAGCATCCATTAAATATAAGGGGGAGAAAAATATCTTGGTGTTGGATGAAAGAGAAGGAGGGGAAAGGGGAGGGAGAAGAGAGAGGAGAGGGAGCACTGGAACTTTAAATGTACATGATGTGTGGGCTGATATTGTGCCTCTACTGCTGAACCAGAAAATTTATAACAACTGTTTGTCATGTGTATGTATTTATAGCCATTCACATAATGAAGTTTCACGAGGTTGTAATAACATATCAAGATGGATGTAATTAAAACAGAAGCAAATTGACACCTCTAGATTAAAGGCAAACTCTAAACTAATACACCTGTATGCTGTCACTTATGTATTAGTTGTCTGGGGCAGTCTGCCAGATACGCAAATAGAAAGACATTGGCAAATTTCCTTGGATGTGTGGTTATGAAAAACCCAAGTGTTTAATCTCTTACCTAGCCCTGTTCAGGTTTGTAGCAATGGTGAATTTATTAGTTTGGTGTCACTGATGCTTCGTGATGGGAACGGGCTAAACGGTACGGAGGGGTGGTAAAGGAGGAAGGAGAAACACAGAGCAAGTGATTTTACAGTGGGATCCCTTAGAAAAGAGGCGTCAACTGGACTGTTTTGCATCTTCCTAACTCTGGAAACTCCAGAGGACTAAAGAGTCCTTGATACTCACTTTCTGTGGCATTTGAGCGGGTTACATGATTTTGAAAACTGCACTGTAGAATCATAGAATCCCAGATTGGTTTGGGTTGGAAGGGACTTTAAAGCTCATCCAGTTCCGACCCCTGCCATGTGCGAGGACACCTTCCACTGGAGCAGGTTGCTCCAAGCCCTGTCCAACCTGGCCTTGGGCACTGGCAGGGATGGGGAAGCCACAGCTTCTCTGTCACAAGAGATTGTGGTTCTGTCATGCTGCAGGTGATTGGGGTTCCCAGTGAGGAAACTCCTTCTAAAATTTATATGTTTCAGATATATTGTCATGATTTAAATCTGATCTAAATCATTACTGGGTCTGCGAAATGGCTATAAAGTATCTTAGCAATTTTATGTAATAGTGTTTTTCAACTTGCTTCAATTTGCAGAAGCCTTATTTTTTGCCAGTGGAGGTGTGGACACCTGTACAGTAAATTTAAGCCTGTGATCAATAGATTTGCTCTGTAAATTAATGCTCATGGGATTCTTGGAAATAGTCTGGGAACTACTGATATAAAATAGGCTGTTGGTGTGGAGCAGGAAGGGAATTACTCGCTTTGTTAATTCTAGGCTTGTGAATGGAAGTACCAACCTTGCTATTGAATAATTTGCCCCCCAGATAACCTGTGCTCTTTTAGGAGCCCCAGGCATGGGAATAGGGCCTCATGGGGCTTGTGTATAACCCCTGTAGGTGGTGATTTGGGTTTTCTGTGAAACAGCTGATGCTGGTACCTCCAGCTCCTCCTTCCTGAGTATGAACAGTCTTACCTTTTGTGGATTTGGGTGGCATTTGCTCTGTCTTAGAGACCTGCATCCCTCTGCTGCCTCCAGTAACCTCCTCAGATGTTCACTTGGGTTAGTAGCATTAATACATTGATGTGTTTGCAAGTCTGGAGAGCTCAATGAAGCCCCACATTCTTGAATTCAGTGTTGAATGGGTGCTTGGGGTTCTTTGTCCCAGTTGGGGCTGAACCAGAAGGAAATCCATCCATCAGCCTTGCCAGGCATTGCGGTCAGGAGCCTGTTCCTTTTGGGTGCTGAGCTGCAGCTGTAGTGCTGTGGATGGGCGGCTGCAAAGCACAGTTATCGTCTACATAAAACTCTAATGGGCATGTTTGTTACGCTTTTTCTGAATTAAAAAGACTCCTTTTTTAATATATCTGGACATTAAGGATCATTTGTAAGAGGTACGTGGCTTTAAAGTGATCTCAAATGGCAGGATTTTTGTCTTCAATACTTCAACAACTTCTCTTCCACCTTTAATCTTTCATGAGCGGAAGCTTCAAAAGATAATTAGTAAAACATGCTTTTATCTGCATTTATCTCAAAACATGATTAATTTTTTAACTGCAATTGCAGCAATCATTTTAAGATTCCTCTACATTAATGAGTAAAGGGCTTTTTTTTGAGAGCAAGCGAGTCTAAATATGGCTATATTGGCTGGGTTGAAAGGTACATTTATGAGTGTGTTTTTTGTTTTCATGGCCAGGGATTGAATTTCCGGTTCCAGGAAGTAATATTTCACATGGATTAAAGTCTTTGAAATGCTCCTGCCTGGCTTCACTGGATCATTTTGAGGAGCTGACAGTGATAAGAACTGGATCATGCATTTTGCAAGACCTGGCTACTGAATATACCCAGTTCCGCATTCCACTTGTGGGTGCTTTTTAGTTCCACACATGTGTGGCTGGCAGGATGTCCTCTGTGTGCTGCTCTTGGTATTGAAGTGTAAGATACATGCTGCAGCTGGTTTGTTGTTAATGAATTGGCAATGAAGTTGTAAATTTTCACCTTTACCATTTCTGTCTTCTGTTATAGGCAGCTTAAGGCATTTTTTATTACTGTTTCACTGCAAGGGGAGAGATGTTCATGTCTGCTTCTGTCTTTATTGCTGGTACTAATGTATGTAGGACTTTCCAGCCGGTATCCTGCCTGTAGGTTGAGTGTGTGGCCCTTTGGGATTTTGAGCACCTTGTGTCTGTCTGGTTGTTTGTCCTCTATGGCTCACCCCATTGTCCCCAGAAAATCTGCCACCTGCACAGAGATATCCCAAAACGGCTTCCAAAAGCAATGGACCCCTGCATGGCATTGCTGAAAAGGAGCAGAATTCAAACCACTTTTCACTGAAGTACAGCTTTTGTGTAAGTTTGCCTCCTGAAGGCTGCTCATCAGCCCTGGCTCCTGCTTCTCCGTGAACAGGAGGGGGAGATTTTGGGTTGGAGCTCCTGTTTTACTCCTGTGTGTCTCTAAACAGACTAGCCAGAGCATGTCCTTGAGGCTGCTGGAAGTGATGCTGGGGTGATGGCATGGCTTCAGTTACCACAGTGGAGTCCAAGCAGTGAGGGAAACAGCATCCATTCGAAACTGCAGCTGTAAGAAAGGTCAGGACATGATCTTTCTGGGTTTTTTTTTGTTCCCTTCAGTTAAGCCCTAGTCCTGCATGTCAGAGGTGATGTGGGGTAAGCCTGCGTGGCCTTTGTGTGTGTCCGGTTTTACCTTCTAACCTGGGATTGCAGTTACCCTGCCTTGCAGTCTCTGGGGGGGTGGATGGGGCCATGATTACAACAGTGAATTGGGCAGCTGCATAGGAAAGCATGCGAGTGTATAATCAGATTTCTGATAAAACCAGGTCTCTAAGTCCCTTGAATGGGTAGCTTTGCTGTGAATAGCCTCGTAAGGTCTGCTGTGCCTGCTCTCTTTGTTTGGAACTCTGACAAAAAAGATTGCTGTGGTTTCCTTGTTGGCATATTTTTACATCTGTTATCCATATTTTGGATTTGTTCTGGCTGTGGTTGTATTTTGTTTTGCAAAATGTACCTGGGATTGGACCGGAGATATATGTTTGCTAAGGCAGATTTGGAAATTGCGTTGTTGAAATACAGCCCATATGGGCCATTGTAAAATGGTTACTGCAGCATATAATTGCTTTCACAATGATGTGCTTTGTCATTTTACTTCCATCTTCAAAGAGGCTCTCCTGTAGTCTGCTGACAGCAATGGTGGTATTAGAAAACATATGGATTTGTAAAGGCATTAAACTGTCTTTAGTTCAAGGATTAGATTACAGTGTTAGAGTATGGGTCACCACGTTTTCGTGTGGATTGGCTGCACTTGACTGTGTCAGTTTGTTATAGGTTAGGGAAGGGTTTGTTTATTTATTGGAGTTATCTGACATAAGATCCTTTCGCATACATGGGGAAGGAGGCATGTCTCATGCTGCAGTGCATGGTATGAGCTGCACCTCTGTCCCTGGGCTGTGGTCCCTCCTTATCCTGTGCTTGCAGGGCTTGGTCAGGGCTGGCTGGCTGGCTGGCCACTTAGACAAGACTTTCAACAAGTCTTGGAGGGAAGTGCCGGTTACGACATGGAAAAAGACACAGGACATAAACCCCGCAAAACTGGCTTTGCAGTGTTAAGGATCTTGCTTCACCTCCTGCCACTTGTGCTTGCTGTTTCGTTCGGGTTTGTGTAGGTCCCTCCCAAAACAACTGCTATCTGTTTTCCTTCAATCACACTCTTTAATTAAGATGCTGAGCTGGTCCTTGCGAGACATGGGTTTGTTTCTGTGTAAGCACACTCATCTTTCACAACCTTGAAGCAGTCGCTCCCCTCCCAGTTCAGCAGGGCTGTGTGAGCACCTGCTTTGTGGTTGTGCTGAATAAGGATGGGTTTGGATTTGGGCTTGGATCCATGTGTATGCTCATGGGACGTGCTGCGTCCGGGCTTGTAGATTTGGATTTGTTGACCGGGAAAAGCAGGCCTGTGGGGACAGTGCTGATGTGTGAGCTTGTATTTAGAGTGAAGTCAAATGCGCGCTTAGGTGTCACCTTGAGCTAGAGCTGTCGTTTTGCTGTAGCTGAGTTTTCCTGTTTGCAAAATGGGTTTAATAATACTTTCCCTTTTCAGGGATTGCCTGGCTACTAAATTAGCATCTGCAGGATGCTCAAATACTAAGTGGTTAACATGAAATATCTACATAATCTAACTGTAGGACATTAAAACACCAGTGCTTATGCGCATTTAGCAGGGACCTGGCTAGAACACGTGTTTAGGTAACTGAAGGCATCTGAATTATGGTCAACCTCCTTTTAAAAAAATAAAGCTGTAATTTTGCCTTAAAATTGTTGGCAGCAGTCACTTCATTAAGGAAATCTGATGCGAAGGATAACCCAGTGAAATACTGATTAGTGCTTTATACTGTTATGATAAATAAGTATGTAAAAGTTAGTTTTGTTTAGTTATGGCTTGCTTCAGTTTTAAATGTCTTAAAACATTTTCGGTCTCTGCTGTGGTGGATATCAAGGATAGCTTATGGTAATACCTTTCCTTAAATCCATTGCAGAATAGGGAAGAAGCTCTCATTCCACCTATGAGAAATATTAAAGGCTGTATTACTAACTCTGGCAGCTGTGACGGTGATAAACAAATTAGATCTGTCATTAATGCCAGGGTCTGCGGGTGTAATGTGTCATAAAACTGGTACATCTCTGTTACTAGCTTGCCTATAAATACAAATAAATGCAGTGTTTTTAATCCTCATGTAACAAATTTAAGAGCAAAGCTGCTTTATGGTAAGGTTTGTGGAAGATGAGCGTGGGGTTCACGTTATATGGCATGTTTTTGCAGTTAACAGTGCAGAAATGAGAAGGAAGCTTAGCCCAGGGAGAAGATCCTGTTGACATCTCCAGGTTTTGTAGTTAGCCCTTATGAGGGCTTTATTTAAGGACAGTATTTATGCAGATGTTTAAATCAGTCCCTCTTTAAGACAGTGCTTGAATATGTTGTTTAAAGTCATAGCACGGTGCACTTAAGCCGAGTATATGCCTAAGTGCACTGAGGAGCAGATGTTGTTAGTTATGCACATAAATATATCCTAATGCGATGCTTCAAAACAGTGACTTTATAAAAATGGGTTCATTTTCAGGGACAGCTTGGGAGGGTGGCTTGGGCATTTTTTTGTTTTGAGGCCTTCAGGCAGTCAGGTCCAGTGGCAAGGCAGCTCCTGGAGCAACAGGACCACGATGTGTTCTGAACTCTGCCTGCCGATGCAGCTCAGCATCCGCCCAAGGGATGCAGGACGCACCTGGATGTGCTGGAAAAGCCCCAGCAGGCAGCTGGTCTGGGTGACCACAGGTAGCGGCATTGGGACTGAAATGGAGTGATCTGATCATCTTTGTGGCCCTCCTCTGGACTCACTGGAGCAGGTGCAACACAAGAGGGACATGGAGCTGTTGGAGCGAGTCCAGAGGAGGCCATGGAGATGCTGCGAGGGCTGGAGCAGCTCTGCTCTGGAGCCAGGC